>AWOL01S0052350.1:0-12538 GCA_000715115.1 Nicotiana otophora | reverse complement strand
GGAGTAATAATTCCAGCATCGGGTTGCTGTGTGGGCCTTTGGTATTTCCCAAAGCTATCACCCCTAACGCGCTACTGAGCATACTCACAACACGACGAAAATTGTTTCTTCCCGAATGGCGGAAACAACTGGGTGGGTGTACCAAACCTTGGGCATTTGTTCTTCTTGTGCCGCCTCTTTCCACAACCATAACATATTTCAAGAGTCATCCAACATCTCCCCAGGTGACGCTTCTTGCAAACTAAACAATTCGGCTCATTAGTACCAACAACCCTTTTTCGCTTCTCAGATTCTCTCACCATGTGATCCGGTGGTGTGGTGAAATTGGTAGGAACAAGGACACTTCCCTTAGAAACAAGTTCTTCCAACCCCTCCATGGCTCGACGCATTCTCCCAACGCACTCTTAGCTTCCTATCTTGAGCTCTATTGCATGATCTGGAGTATCAAAGAAGTATGCAATTTCCAAATGTCTATGTAGCCTCAACATTATAAATGTGGTCGACAACACAACGATAAGAAGGACTCTACTAGACACGCCTCCGAGACATCCTAGGACACTTTAAACCCTTAGGCTCTGATACCAAGTTTATCACGCCCCAAACTCGGGGAGTGCGACCGGCGGTCAACCGAGAGAACCCGGACGAGCAAGCCTGTTAGATTTCCTTCTACCCAAACTCATCCATAAATAAAGATGAGATGTACTCCATTAATCAAAAACTGAAAAGATTTTATTAACAACTTCCTTTTTATTCCCATTAGCAGCTTCATTCATAATTTCCAAAATATTACGAGTTTTTAGAATTAATGAAAAACATGATTTTCAAATACCAACATTTCTAGTTCAATTCCCCAACATCAACCACAACCCACAACCATTCTACGGAGCCTCTAAATACAATAGAAGAGTAATATGGAAATGCCGATAATAAGGCCCCGGCTATACCTCAAAACACAGTACATGAGAAATAAAAACTACATGACCCCGAAATGAAGTGGGGCTCACCAAATCAGCTGAAAAGGGTGCACTAAAATTACTGATCAATGCCGCTTGCTTTAGAACCACCTGCATCCATTAAAGATACAGCACCCCCGGCAAAAGGGACATTAGTCCTGTCGAATAGCACTAGTATGCATAGCTAAAAGTCCCCTTTCAAAATAGAATTCCTATATAAGAAAAGGCAACACATAGAAACAACAAGTCATAATCAACAATATCCAAATGTTCAGTTAAAACATAATAACTTTCAAAATACGAACTTCATATACAATTTTGGTTGGGAGATCACTAGCACTGATATACCACCATCTTTGTTAGCACGGAGTCTGATCATGCCCGATCGGCTAGGCCATCTCCCCACAAACAATGTGGCTTGACATACGATGCGAAAGAAAGTTGTTACCAAGAGTAGTACCACCATATATGCAATATGGCGTCTGATCTCCACCCGATCTGCTAGGTCACTTTCCCACATATGCCGTGTGGGTTGACTTTTCCAATCCACAAAGGTTCCAGTTTCATCCCAATTAAGGGGAATAATATCACAATTTCCAAAGGTTCTAATTTCATCCCAAATAAGGGAATAATCCTAATCCACCCCTACACCAGCACGTGTAGTTTCACGTGTGGGCCTTATGACCCATCCTTCCTCGATTTTGCCAATGATGCTCCCAAAAACATTTTTGATTTGAATCACAATAGATATATTTATAAAGCAAAGCATTAGTTAAAGCAACCACTAATAGGCATGAATTGAGTACAAAAGCTTTTAGGCTATTCTATCTTCGAAGTCATTTGTTTAAACAATTGAGTCGAGGCTCATTTCATATTCTTTATCGCATCTTCTCAAATCATTTGCACTACTAGCCACAATCATAACTTAAATTCTTGGCACATTGGCCATACTCTATATCCCTAATTAACTTATTTCACTTCCAACCATCTTCATAGATTATCAAAAATAAGATATTTCCAAATCAAGACTTTAGGTACACATATGAGCAATTAAGAGTCTTAAGAATACTGACATTTTCTCACACAATTTGGCATACTATCTTTCATTGAAACACGACTCAAAGCCATAACCGTTTAATACGCAGCCCATACTTTGAAACATACGAAAACATTATGGAATTCAATTCCAAGAGAGAAAGTTTAGTACCTTGCTTTGAGCTTTCCTTAAATTACTACAACATTCTGGAAATTCTAGCAATCCCAATCTATTTTGAGACATAACAAAAATTGAACCATTATTAGGAAGATATTCATGATTTCATCTCTTTTGAGCATTTTATCAAATACTACGTGTGCAAATCTAACTACAAGGTTCTTCCACAAGATTTCCTTCACTCCACAACCCAATTGTTACTTATCAGAGCTCAACAATCTTCCCACAAACCTTATTAGTAAAAGCATGTATAAATAATGCTCTTATACCCAAGAATCATACTCCAAATCAACCATCCTTTACCCAAATTCGAAATTGAAAACTAGGGTATGGAACCTTACCTTTTAGATGAAGATCTTGTGGGTTTTCCTTGTTAATCTTCCAAGATCTGAGAAAGACTTGATGAATAATTAGCCTAGGGTTTCCCCTCTCTCTAAAACACTCCCTTTTCTCTCTAAACATCATATGTTTTTCTCAGAAATGGCCCAAAACGTGTATTTAACGAAGTAGGTTCGGGTTCTAAAAACCCAAAAATGGAGTTCCGGAACAGGTTCTGCGGTCGCACGTGCGACCGCATATCATTCGCATAATTGGTGTCCAAAATGACCAAAAAATCTGTCTGAGTCTGCGATCACTACGCGGTCCGCATAACTGTTATACGGTCGCATAATGCACTGCAGAACAGTTATGCGATCGCATAGTCGACCACATAAATTCTCCCAGATTACCCCTCTCTTGCCTCACTTCTGCGGCCATTATGCGTCCCGCAGAGTGATTATCTGGTCGCATAATGGACCGCATAAACGCGCTTTTCCGCCAAATATTTGCCTTTACTTTCCGGTGCAGTGTTCAACCCAAAACGTCCGAGCCACAAAACCTTGAATTCATTTGCGAAATTTTACGGGGCTGTACACTTAAATACTTTGAAATTTTCAGGGGTGTTACATTCTACCCCGCTTAGGATCATTCGTCCTCGAAAGAGGGTAAATATCCGTCATTCGCATCAAATGTGGCCCAACTAACTAGTAGTTTCAAAATTTGGCTAACTCCATAAATTCCCAAAAAGTTTGCTAGAGTCTCCCCTGTAACTAGGCCTATCCACCTGTTAGAGTAACCCCAAAACAACTCCTAACAACATATCCACAACTCATCAAAGCATCTCTATGTATATCAATATCACTAATCTCAACATTACATGCATTACATTATCTGAAGCAGCATCTGGACAAGAATCGCACATATATAAATCGTAACATAAAGAGAGTGCCTTTCAATCCACAGTCATTTAACTATACACTCAAGTGAGAATATTTTATTTCCTTAACACTTTTGGCCCTCAATGTTGCCTACTCGAGTTACAGGCTTCGCCATAACACATTAATAGAGACAATCTAAACTCCCAGAAATTTCTAACAAGGAGAGAAAATAGTTTCTCTTCACAATCCCATTATCCATTAACTTCACCCTATTAGACGTGGACACATAAAACTTCGGGTACACATAGAAAAGTAATAGGGAAATATCATACTCATAATTTGGCCTATTTCCTTCAAGATTTCATAAGGCCTAATGTGACTACATATACTTTAACTTCCTTAACAATTCACACAATATATTCATAGAGAAATCTTTAGAATAACCCATTCACTTTCTTCCATTCTAAATTTCTACGCCGAATACCCAAACTAAAACTCTGGCGACCACTAACAATTAGTCTAAGATGTGCTAGCTTGAATATAAACATAAACTTTTCTATCCAATATATTTGATCACGGGATGATGCTTCTTCTTTGACATGTTTAAACCTTCAACCCCCACTGGTTTCTATAAATATGAACAACGAGATTCGAGATTGGCTAAAATTATTCAAAAATCCATCATGGTACTGAGTACGACATTTCGGGATGTTATATCCTAAGAGACATGAAGGTTACTACCAATAGTACTGACATGGTTAATCATTGTGATAACTTCATTGATTCGACACATGAGGCATAAAGTTGCCAAGTAGGCATTGATAATGTAGGGAACCATGTACATAATCCTGAGGTGTAATAGAAGTGAGTCATTTTAGACATGTGACATATGGAAGGCATAATCAGGGGGAAAAAGACATTAGCGTCAGTTATTATTGGAAGGCTATGAGTCATGAAGAGGACAACAACAATTGTTTCATTATGTACGTGCCTCTTTTAGCAATAGTAGGCCTCAAAGAGAGCTAGCACTTATGTGACACCAGTCGCCTCTTGGAATGTAGGGAAAATCAGTTGTGAAGCCTTGAATCTATTTGCAAAATTTTACGTGGCTGTACACTTAAATACTTCAAAATATTCCGGGGTGTTACATGTGTGATGACGTCCATACCTATCTTCGAGAGGCTATAGGGAATTTAGGATAAACTTCCCTTCTTTCTTTCCTTATCGTGTGACATTGATCAGCTTGAAGCATATCTCTTTGAATTCCTTCCACCCACTCGTGTGTGCATGTGAGCGCTCGGTATTAGTTGTACATTGATGGCTTATGGATTCCATGAGTGAGGTACAAGATGTGTTTTCTGTATTTTGGTGATGGGCAGTTTGGAGGACTTGAGACCCGGTTTGGACCACAGCTTAGGCTCGGTAGTTTCAGTTGTATGAGCATGTGTATTTGAACTTCTATGTCCAGCGGTGTCCCTATGTGTGGGACTGGTGGCTCGGTGAGTGATTGGATGGCTACATGATGGGTAGGATGTGATTACGGCATATGTTCAGATGGTTTGAATATGACGAGAAAAGTTTGTTTGAGATGTGAAAAGGACTATTGGATGCTCGATTTGTGTGGATGTGTCATACAATCTTGAGTTATGAAGGTTTTTGAGAGATTCTTTCGTGTTATTTCATTTGTTGAACGAATTAGATTTTTATGCCTTGTTGATGAGTTCAGACACAGGAAGATTAAGCGATTGTGTAGTAGTTGTGGGTGTGAAAGGGTGTAGAAATATGTCAGTTTGAGGCTAAGCAGGTGGATTATCACCTGCGGGTAATCTACGGATGTGCGATCCTTATGATGTTGTGCGGAGGCTTTCTTTTCTGCCAGTGGGTATAGGTGTTGCAATTTGAGTTTGGATTGGTTGAGAAAGTTGACCTGACTATCACGAGGATGAATGCGAGCTTAGCAGATGATTTGGGGTATTATATGGTTCGCGTTACATGATCTTATGAAGGATTTAGTTGAATCTCACTGAGGTATTATGGGCAGTAATAGAGTATGGGCAGTCACGCCCCGACCTGGGGGGGGAGGGGGTGACGGGCGCTCAACCGAGATATCCCAATATAGCAAGCCTGTACAATGCCTTCTACCTAAACTCATCCATGAATAAAGAGAAGATAAATTTCATTAATTAGACAGTGAGGGGTCATGTGAACAACACCAGTTCATTACCGTTGGTTACATTGTTAACAAGTTTCGAAATACATACACTTTCATAGTTTGAAGTGGAACGTGTGATACAATTACAACATATTTAGTTTGACTTTCCCAAAACAACTATACCACCCACACTATGTCTACGGAACCTCTAATAGATACAAAGAGTAGCATGATGGTGCCGGCAACAAGGCTCCGGCTATACTTCAAAACAATATACATAGAGGACAAGAAATACAAGACCCCGAAATGAAATGGGGCTCACCAAGTCATCTAAGGAGAGGGTGTACTGCTATCATTGATCAATACTGCCTGCTGTGGAATCACCTGCATCCATTAAAGATGCAGCGCCCCCGACAAAGGGGACGTTAGTACATATGGAATAGTACTAGTATGTAAAACTAAACATCATCCAAATAGAATGGGTAACAGTAAAATGAGAAGGAAACATGAAATCAATGAGATCCTCAAACAGTATCAAGGTGTCAAGTTAGGAGGAATATAAATTTCAAGTAAGTTTCAATATTTTTATGTTGGGAAATCTTTAGTACCGATACTCTATCGTACTTTTAGCACGGAGTTCGATCTCAGCACGATCTGCTAAGCTATCTCACCCCGAGACATCCAATCACAACACCACCATGTGAGTGATGACGTCCAAATCCACTACTAAAACGTAAATGGACACGGTCACATGTAATATAATATATCCAATTATGAGACGGGGTCAAATCCCACAAAGAACAATATGTAGGTGATTAGGCGTGTAAGAGAATTATCACTTATTATGCTATGCCAAACACTTAGAAAGGTTTTGAGAAATATTTATATCTAAATGAAAAAATGTAAATTAACCTTGAAAGCAAGTAAAATGATCAATGGCTACAGACTTGGATACATGGGGAATTACACTCAAGTAACGATCCAATATATTTCACGATTTTGCAAATATGAGCCAGTTTATGTTAATTAGCCTCTGGTAATAATTCTATATTAGCTTCTTCCGAAGACTAACAAGACTTCCTAATTGAATTATCCCTAAAATAATTAAGAAATTAAGCACACCCGAATATGGCTACAAGTAGTTCAATCATATCTCTAGGTAGAATCTATAAAGTGAAGGTTAACGCCTCAAGTTTTTGTTAATTAATCTTTCCCAACCCTAAATTATCTTTTCCAAAATTAATTCGAAGTTAATGGGCGAGTCCTAGGGTTTGCTAATCCCTTTGGAAACATTAAAGAACAAGAATAATTAAAGAAACAATAACTCACTTCATAATAAATAAAAATCGTTCAATACATAAGCACAACAATATATTTAATCAACACATTAAATATGAATATTCCCATAAACAAGATTCAAGTGTTTGAAAAAATACTACACACTTAGATATTCAATACAAAGCAAGGAAATGAAGAAATAAACATAAATGGGTAAGCAATTCTCAACCAAAAGCTTCAAATCATCAAGACCCTAGTATGTGTGCAAGAATCCTAGCTCCAAAACCTATCTTCTCTAGTCAAGAGACTGAAAAATAAGCCAAAGGTCTTTTACAAATGAGCTAGGTCGTGTATTAATTGGTTTAGGGGTCAAAAACATGAAATGCCATAACTGCCCAATTTCTGCCCAGTTATAATGCTATGCGATCTCGTGAAAAAGCACCGCAATCGGAGTGAAAAACATATGATAAGCTTCGTGATCGCACAACAATCCACGCGTTCGCGTAGTATAGTTGACCAACCGCTGACCAGGCTTTCTTCTTCGTATTCGCATAGCTTCAACCGCGTTTGCATAGCTTCTTTCTCTTGGACTTCTGCGATCGCATATAACTCTCCGCAATCGCACGAAGCATTAACTGGAAGCAGTCCATTGTTCCCAATTTAAAGCATTTTGACTTGTTTTCTTCCGTATCTCCTCCAAATCATATGATACCTGAAATATGCCAATAAACGCCTTAGTTTCTCGGCAAAATCATACAAAAGTCTAAGTATCAAGAAGAGGTAAGTTGGTAAAATACCAACTTATCAAACCCCCAAACATAAACTATTGCTTGTCCTCAGCACTTCAACAACTAAGAACATCCTTCAATAAAATCATCAATGAAGCTCAATGACATAACAAACATCATTTTAAGAATTAAGGTTCAAATTAAACACAATCTAGTGACTTCGGTTGGTACCAACAATTAATCCAAAGCATATGAATTGGCAGCAACTTCTCACAAATTTCATTTTAATTCAAGTGCTCAAACACCACATTAATCAAAGTAGCAACCAAGTCATGACACTAAAGCTTCAAAATTTGCCTCATTATCAGAACAATTTTCTTTTGTTCATTCCCCCAATTGGAGATTGGATTAAGTTCACAACCCAAAATTTCATATGCCCTCACACTTAAAAGAGAATCCCAACTTATAAATTACAATTTAGACACAAATGGTATATCAAATGGAAATAATTAACTCTCTCTCTCTCACACACACAAAGATATTCAAATGCACATAAGTAGTGCCATAGGCTTTCCCTTCATGTATTTCTCCAATAATGTAGACACTTGGTTCAAAATCAAGTAGGACTTAAAGGAGTATAGTATAGGTTTTTGGTTAAGGTAGGGCATAATTTGGATACGAGTGACTCAAAATCTCCCTAAGCACTACAATTTGTAACAATTAAAGCACACTTCCTTCAAAAAAACATTTCATCCTTTCTTCACTTTGCACTCCACACCTAATCTTCCCTTTATTCACAACTCCTTATTTTTCCTTCCCTTTTATTCTTTTTTACTCTTTTATTTTTTTCAAAAATCAAGCAAGGCTTCCACTATTTGTTTTTAATTACCTTTCACCTTTTAAGCAACTTCCACATCACAACTTTTCCAGCCTTCACAAAAGCTTATGTTTATACTTTCAAAGTACTTAGGGAGGTAGGATGCCAAAATATAGATTAATAAAGAACGAAGGGTTAAAGCTTGTAACATGGTTGCCAAAGAAAAAGTTTAAAGGCTCAAAAGGGGTTGACTAGGGAAAATATGCAAGAGTGGGAAATATAAGGCACAATAATGGTACAATGAAGGCCTAACATCATTTTTCAAACCAAGTTATTCTAGGATTTCGCCTTGAAGCACATTCCGGACAAGTTCTATACTATAAATAATGCAAGATAACTCAAAATAAATCTCACCACACATGGTACATGGAAAGTCGAGTGACATATAAATCCAAAATCCAATGAACCCAAAGAAAATCACATATAGCCTAAAAGACTATTTAATGAATCAAAGAGTCAAAAATAGAACCTAAAAGTCACAACAAGGATTATCACTTCAAACAGTTTTCATTTTAATGATCAAGACTTCATATGCCAAAGTTTAAATCATGTTGGTACCAAACAAGCCACATGTTGGTTTATGTACAGAAAGATCATACCCAATAACTAATTTATTCACTACTAGCTGCTAAACTAACTTAAACAATTACCTAAAAAGAGAACAACTAGATAAGACTAATCCCTTAAGAAAGTTGTTACACAATCCATCATAGGGAAAAGTCACTCGGTTCGACACAAATTATTTTCTTGGAAAAGAACCACGACATAAAAAAAACGAAGGAGTTTAATTAATACTACTACAAGTAAATAAAGTAACAAAATATGAAAATAAAAACTAATGCTAACATTCTAGAATTAAACTACAAAATATCACTAATAAACTACAAACATTAACCAATCTACACAAGTTTGCAAAAACAAATAGTCATGCTCCACATACATCATCACATATAAATGAGCCACTCCCAACCTAAAGTGTTGTACTGTCCTCAATGCAAATAAACAAAACAAGATAAAATAAAAGAGGTACTCCCCGAAACTGCATCACTCGGAGCTGGAGGTGGTGGGAAATTTAAGCTCCAAATCCTTTTCATTATCGTCCTCTGATTCATGTGAGCCACAGAATGAACTCAGCTTGTGCATCATTATGGACAGGAATTTGCTTTTCTTTTTCTCATGCTCCTTGAAATTCAGCTATTGCCTCTCACTCTTTCCTTATCTTCAACTCATGTATTCCAGCCTGTTTTTGATTGATTTTTGTTATTGAACTACAACATCCAGAGATGGCTTCTTACTAGTCCCAGTAGCCCTCTCCAGATGGACCAGACGGTAGGCCAGCTATATGTCGGCGAATGTGTGCATCGACGCCATAGATTTGACTGGAGAGGTGGCGCATAGTGGGAGGTCCATAAGGAAGCGGAGCAATGGGGTCTTGTAGCCCTGGAGCAGCTGTGGAAGAACCATCGGGCCCAGCGACAGTCTCACTAAACTGCCCAAATGAAGGATATGATACATCAATCCTCCTCTTATTTTTCACGCCAGTTGGCCCCTTTTTGAGAAATGGATAAATTTCCTTGTCTGGGTCCTTCTCAGAATCATTCGGGTCCTTTAGCACCCCAACATCATAGCACAACTGAGTGATCAATGAGGGAAAGAATAGACTCTTAGATCTCCCGTTACATGCTTCCTCAATGTCAATCACCATGTGCTGGCCCACGTTTACTGGAAAGTCATCCATAATATTAGCAATCTTCTATGCCTTATCAGGCGTCACCTCATACTCATGTTTAGACGGCAGGATTCTGGCACCAATAATGGAAAACCATGTCTTGGCTTCAACTGTGAATTCAGAGGAATCAACCCCTTTGTGCAATCTTTCCCAAGTCGGGGTTACTCCGTCCCGAAGCTTCTCCATCAACCATTGGCTTCCTCTCTCCCTTGTTAACATTGTAAAGATTATAATGTGCAGTTATTACCTCGGGACCAAAGTTGACCTGCTTAACTCTAACAAATCTAAATATTTCCCCTTGGAAGTCGGTCTTCAGGGCATTAGCATAAAATTCCCGAACTACTATGTAGTTGCCTTTGATTGGTTCAGGAGCAAAGCAAATCCATCCACTGTGAGTCAATCTTTGGAAAAAATCCGGCATTTTAGCCTCAAATTTGTCTAAATAGATGCCCCTTTCTTTGATGATTCTCTTTGACATGATTTTATCATAGTTTCTTTCACATTCAACAGCTATGAATCTATCCCGATCAAAATATTCCTCTTCCACAGCTTGGGGAATAGGAGTTTGCACAATTTCATCATTTGTCGAGGCCATTTTATGCTCAAAGTACCTACAATAGTAGACCACACGTTAAATGCTAGTAAGGGTACTTAATACACTATATTATGATGTATTTAGGCCAAAAAAGGGATAAAAAGCATCATTCTACAAAGCCATTGTTTTGCTGCCTGGAGCCTAAAGCAATGCGATTGCGGAAAAATTCAAGCGATCGCGAAGAGCATTTCATTTTCCTCGGAGTTAAAAAACTGCGATCACGGAATAGTCGATGCAATCACGGAAGGAAATTTTCACACATGGCAGAATTTGACCTACGCGATCGTAGAATCAGCATCTCGATCGCGAAGGTTTTCTACCTCGCCCAGTTAAAGTTTTTTCAAACTTTTCAACAAGCACATGGAGGGCATCTAATTTTCTTAGCAATTTCACAGCATTAAACCCATGGATCTTGCCAATAAAGTTCACATAAAACAACCCTCAATCTCTCAACTAACCTCACTGTAAGGCCCCGTGAAACGTTTTCCTAAAACCTCGGGGTTTCGTGATGCTGAGGTAGGCGTAGAGGTTAATAATAGTATTTTGCAGAGACGGGGCATTTCAGCAGCCCATTATGTGGCCGCATAATCACTTCTGCGGGCCGCAGAATAGCTGCAGAGTGAAGCAGCTATTTGGGCCATTTTTTATGGCAATTTCGTGGCCAGTTATGTGACTGCACACCCATTTCCCGTGCCGCATTTTGATCACATAATCAGCCTTGGAGTTTTGCGGAGGGAGGTTCTACAGCGCATTATGCGACCGCAGAACAGGTCTGCGAGCCGCATAGAGACCGTAGACCCAGACAGTTTCTTTCCAGTTTTGGCACCCAATTTGTGCGGCCGATATGCGGACAACATATCCATTCTGCGGTCACATATGCGACCGCATATCCTGTCCCGGGGCTTCATTTTTGGGGTTTGTAAACCCGGCCCTTCTTCTTTAAAACATATGCCATAACCTATTTTGAGCACATTTCTGATATTTTTAGAGTGAGAAAGAGTTCTTAGAGTGGGGAAGTAACCTTCAACCTCATATCCAATAATTCTTGCTCAATTCTTGAAGATTATCAAGAAACTCTTCATCTTAGAGGTAAGAATCTATGCCGAGATAGGCGTAGAGGTTAATAATAGTATTTTGCAGAGACGGGGCATTTCAGCGACCCATTATGCTGCTTCATAATCACTATGCGGGCCGCAGAATAGCCGCAGAGTGAAGCAGCTATTTGGGTCATTGTTTATGTCAATTTTGTGGCCAGTTATGCGACCGCACACCCATTTCGCAGGCCGCACTTTGATCGCATAATCAGCCTTGGAGTTTTGCGGAGGGGGGTTCTGAAGCGCATTATGCGACCGCAGAACAGGTCTTCGAGCCGCATAGTGACCGTAGACCAAGTCAGTTTCTTTCCAGTTTTGGCACCCAATTTGTGCGGCCGATATGCGGACAACATATCCATTCTGCGGTCACATATGCAACCGCATATGCTTTCCCGGGGCTTCATTTTTGGTGTTTTTAAACCCGACCCTTCTTCTTTAAAACGTATGCCATAGCCTATTTTGAGCACATTTCTGATATTTTTAGAGTGAGAAAGGGTTCTTAGAGTGGGGAAGTAACCTTCAACCTAATATCCAATAATGCTTGCTCAATTCTTGAAGATTATCAAGAAAGTCTTCATCTTAGAGGTAAGAATCTATGCGGAGGTAGGCGTAGAGGTTAATAATAGTATTTTGTAGAGACGGGGAATTTTAGTACATGCGCCTACTTGCGAACCAATCGTCGCCCATTCCTTTCTCCGGCGAAATCCAGTTGTTCCATTGCCA
>AWOL01S0052339.1:0-11119 GCA_000715115.1 Nicotiana otophora | reverse complement strand
AGCACGTAAGCATATCTTCAAATTATCTTTCACTCCCAGTTATTTTCAGTTATTTTATTATAACTTCAGTTTCAGCTTTTAGTTATTCTGTTGCCTTACATACTCGATACATTATTTCACACTGACGTCCCTTTTGCCGGGGACGCTGTATTTTATACGTGCAAGTTCAGACAGACAGATGAGTAGACCTCCTCAGTAGGTATTGGCCGAGTTTAGCTTGATCGGTAAACTCCGCATCCTTTGGAGTTTCCGGGTCTAGTGTTTTACGTACATCTTGTGTATATATGTATATATATGTTATGGATAGGTCGGGGCCCTGTTCCGATCACAGTACATCCATCAGTAGATGCTTGTAGACATATCTTGTCAGTTAGTGCAGTATGTTGGGCTTGTAAACCTTGTATGTATATTTTGTTAGTTTGCCAGCTGTAGTAGTTATGACGGCCTTGTTGGCCCAGCTTTATATTTATGTTTAGTCAGCGTTTGCAAATTATCTTGCAATGTGGCCCATGGCCAAAGTATGACATTATATGTTCAGAGTCCCATAGTCACAAGTTGGTACTCAAGGATAGGTGATGCACCGAGTGCCGGTCTCGCCCCCCATGCTCGGGATGTGACAGGATGGTAGAGTGATTTCTTATGCATCACGAAAGTTGAAGCCTCATGAGTAAAATTATCTAGTTCATGATTTGGAGTTAGCACTGATCGTGCATGCAATTAATATTTGGAGGCATTACTTAAATGGTATGTCATATAAGGTTTATACTGATCATTGCGGTGTTCAGCATTTGCTCAAGCAAAAGGATTTGTATTTGAGGCAGAGGAGGTGGATTGAGTTGCTTAATGATTATGATATTACTATCTTGTATTATCCAGGTAAGGCGAATGTGATAGCACATGCCTTGAGGAGAAAGGTGGAGAGTATGCGTAGTTTGGAATTCATTCTTATTGAGAAGAGGCCTTTGGCTATGGATATTCTTGCCTTGGCTAATAGATTTTGAGATTAGATATTTCTGAGCCTAGTAGAGTTCTTGCTAATGTTGTTGCGCGATTGTCTATTTTTAGCATATTAAGGCTTCCTAGTATGATGATCCCCATTTACTGGTACTTAAGGACACAATGCAACAATATGGTTCTAAGAAGGTGGTTATAGGAGATGATAGTGTAATGCTAATTCAGGGTCGACTTTGTGTTCCTAATGTTGATGGTTTGAGGGAGTTCATACATCAGGATGTTCACAGTTTGCGCTATTCTATTCATCTGGGTGCTAATATATCGTGACCTAAAGTTGCATTACTAGTGGTTGAGGATGAAGAAGGACATTTTAGGCATGTGTCACGGTGTTTGAATTGCCAACAAGTTATGTATGAACATCAGAAACCAGGTGGTTTGAATCAAAAGATAATTATACTATAGTGGAAGTGGAAGTGTACCACTATAGACTTAGTGGTAGGGTTACCATGTACCTTGAGGAAGTTAGATGCTATTTGGGTTATTGTGGATGGGTTGACTAAGTTCTCGCACTTCATACCGGTGTTGACATTTACGCTTCAGAGAGGTTAGCTCAACTTTACATCTGAGAGGTGGTTCATTTGCATGGAATGCCTATTTCTATTATTTTGGACTGTGGAACACAGTACACATCTCACTTTTGTAGAGTTGTTCAGTGGGTGTTGGGTCTACATGTGGAGCTTACCACAACGTTTTATCCACAGGAAGATGGTCAGTCCGAGCGGACTATTCAGATTCTTTAAGACATGTTTCAAGTTTGTGTGATTGACTTTGGATATTATTATGATCAATTCCTAACTTTGGCGGAGTATTCTTACAATAATAGTTATCAGTCTAGCATTCAGATGGCTTTATATGAGGCTTTGTATGGTAGACGATGTCGTTATCCTATTGGTTGGTTTGATCTTGGTGAGGTTAGGTTGTTTGGTACATATTCGGTACGTGATGTTTTGGAGAAGGGAAAGTTGATTCAAGAACAACTTTAGATAGCTCAGATCAAGCAAAGAGGTTATGCGTACAAGAAAGTTCGTTATGTGGCATTTATGGAGGGTGACAAGGTACTTTCGAAGGTTTCACCCATGAAGGGTGTGATGAGGTTTGAAAATAAGTAAAAGTTGAGTCCGAGGTTCATTGGACCATTTGAGGTGTTGGATAGAGTTGGTGATGTTGTTTATAGGCTTGCTTTGCCTCCTAGCCTATCTATGGTATGTACAAAATTTCATGTTTCTATTCTTTGGAGATGTAATGAACATAAGCCACATATTTTGAACTTTAGTAAGGTGCATCTAGATGAGAATTTGGACTACGAAGAAGAACCATTAGCTATTTTCGACAAACAAGTTCAGAAGTTGAGAAAGGAGATAACTTCATGAAGGTGATTTTGAAATGACAACTGAGCGATGCGGCTACTCGGGAGACCGAGTCAGATATGCAAGGCAGGTGTCCACATCTTTTCAGCAATCCGGGTACATTTCTAAACTCGTTCAACGACGAACATTTTTCGAAGAGGTGGAGGAGAATGTAACGATCAAACCGATTCTTTTGAGTTTTAGAACCTTATTCCCCTACTTGATGCTTCCCATGGGTTGGTTTGATAAGTTATGACTTGTGGGGATGGGTGGTTTATTTTCCCAAAGGTTCGAGAGTGATTGGGCACAATTGGTCCATAAGTTAAGGTCTAATAACGAAAGAGTTGACCAAAGTCAACATTGTGGGTTAATGAATTTGGATTGGTATTTTGAAGGTTCCAGTAGATTCGTTTGATGATTTTGGACTTGCACGTATGTTTGGTTTGGGTCTAGTGTGGCCCGGGATTGATTCAGCGCTATTAGTCAAAAGTTGGAAATCTGAACTTAAGAATTTAAGATTTTTGGTTTGACGCATGGTTCTTAGTTTTGATGTAGTTTTTAGTGTTTTGAGATTCTGGACAAGTTTTCATAGGATATACGGACTTACTAGCATAACTGGAAGGGGTCCTGGGAGGCTCGGGTGAGCTTCAGGGTGGTTTTATATCATTTTTAGCCAAACTGAGATTGCTAGTTTTTTGGTGTCAAACATTGAATTACGATCGCGTGGCTTGTGCCTTGATCGTGTAGAAGTGGAGCGGGATGGAGGAGTTTGTGCTTCACGATCTCAATCACGTGGGGTTATTCTCGATCCCATAACTCTAGTGCTTGGTGAATCGCGGTCGCATGGGAAGTCCTGCGATCGTGTAGGAGGCTGTCATGTTGGCCTTCGTGATCGCGTGGGTACTATTGCATTTGCATAGAACGACATCGGGTGGTGGAGGATTAGTGCTTGGAGATCGCGTGAGCTTAGGTCGCAATCATGATGTGTAGCGCTGGTAGGGTATTTTAAGTCTAAATTTCGGGATTTAGCTCATTTTCACCATTTCTGAGTTTTGGAGAATGAGAGGAGGAGAATTTGAAGAGGGATTTTACTACGAACTTGAGGGTAAGTAATATTTTCTTGGATTTGATCATCTTTCTTGATTCCAAGTAATTTTTTCTTGGATTTGATCATCTTTCTTGATTCCTCGTGGATTTCTACACCTAAAATATGAAATTTAAGAGTGAAATATGGTATTTTTATCTACAATGTAAGAGAGTGAAATTTTAGATTTTGAACACCGATTTGGACTCAGATTTTGAAAACTAAACACATATTTTTGACCATATGGGCCCCGGTTGACGGTCAACGTGATTTGACGTCGGACTCAGGTTTTGACCATATGGGACCCGGTTGATTTTTTTCGACTTTTTGAGATTTGATTAAAAATTGAAGCTTTATTGTTTACAATTGATTTTTATGACATTATTCGACCCAGTTAAGTTTTGTTTGGTTAGAGTTGGGTCGTTCTGAGGAAATTTTCAAAGGAAAAGCGGTATTAAAGGGTTGAAGTGATTTCAGAAGGAGGTAAGTCTCTTGTCTAACCTTGTTAAGAGAGAATTTTCTACAAATTAGACTTATGTGCTATGTGTTACTTGACTTAGGGTGACGTATGTGTGTTGTGACGAGATATATATACACTAAGGCTATACCATATTTGGGTTAGTCTTTAGGCTTCTTTATGCCTTGTTCGGCTGTTTGTTCTTCTTGACTTATGTTTTATTTAATTGTATGACTCGTGAGCCATTTTTAACCATGCTAGAAATTATGTTTTAACTTTTTACATATTATTTGGGCATGATGTACTATTCTTCAGTTGTTGATACACTTGGTTTGTCACGACCCAAAATCTCACCAAAGGCCGTGATGGTGCCTAACCCGCTCACCCATCAAGACAACATGCAACAACAACCATAAAATCTAATTATTGAGCCATTAACTATTTTCACAAGATAATTTACAAAGCAGATTGAATTTCAAATAAATAACATGAGTACATAATCCATAATAGGGTCTAAACACAACCACAACTATCTAATCAACTGCCTAAAATCCGGTATCACTCCATCACGAGCATCTAATAGGAGTATCTAGGGTCGACCTAATAAATACATTTGCAGAAAAGGGTACATGAACACAAAATAGATAAGTAGGGAAGCGAACTCCATGTGATGCGAATCGAATCAATTATAGCAGCTCACCATGAAGGCTCCAATATAGTGCACCTTCTTAACTCAATGATATGGCTAATAACATTCTCAGAACCTGCACAAAAGTGCGCAAAAGTATAGTATGAGTACAAAACTACGGTACTCAGTAAGTATCATGCCTAGCTTCGAAGAAGTAGTGGTGATGGATTGATATTGACACTCACTATTCATACAATAATTAGGTAAAGCATAAATAAAAATACGAAAATAAGCATGATATCATCAAATGGGTAAGACAACTCAAAGCAGCACATGTTATATAGTATAGTCATGCTTAACAGATAAGGAGAGCATTTAAGATATCAACACCTCTATCCTCATACTAAGACATGATTCATGTCAACAACTTTTATATCAAATGACTGCATGAGTCAAAAACATATACATATGCATACTAGAATCCAATATCAATGTATGTAAGACCAAACACACGAGTCCAAGCTACCAATGCATGCTCCTGATCCAATATCAATGTGTATGGCAGCCAATATGTGAGTCTAAGCTTATAATGCATGCCCCTAATCCAGTATCAACAACTCACAGCACAAATCCATGTGCCTGACACAAGCCATGTGTCCAACTAGCACTAAAGGAATCATGGGTTCTTACGCTCACAAGGCCCAGGGTAACAGCGGTAATCACCTGACTCCATAAGGATGGATCCATATCCTAGCGTTGATCATTTTTTATTTAATTATCAACAATCAATCGTTGTGGTGCTTCCTTGGTTCCAAATTCCTCAATATTTCGACAATATCCAAATCTCCAACTCATGCATCTATATATGAAACGATGTAATAAAAGGGCACCATATATGATAATAAGAATGTGAATAAAAATCTTATATGACTAAAGTTTAAGTGAATAATACTGGATATGGTCCAGACGTAGCTATGTATATACTCTTCACACATCGCATACACGTGGCTCCTAAATCAAGTAACTGTCACGCCCCATTTTCTCGCGAAAATAGGTCTCGACATGTGACAACTGTTTTAAAATGGGTATTCAAAGAGAAGAGTCGCCAAGTAATAATTTTAAGGTGTGTTAGGGAACCTATTTACAAATGACTCTATTTTAATAAGTTCGTATCACCAAGATCGGGTAAGGGCTCAAATTACCTTAAAAAGAAGGGGGTTAGGCACTCTTTGAGGTCCACAACTGTGGTTCATAGCCGAATCTTACACTATGTGGATTATTGAATTATAATTATCCTATGTGATCATGTAAATTAAATAAGAACAAGGAGTCCAGATATCTAATTAAGTTACAAGATGGAACAAGCATTAAAAGAGATTGCATATACGAAAGAGATAGATTATAAAATATTAAGTGATTGGAACAATCTTTTGAAAGTTACAAGCTACAACCTAGTTCGAGCTAAGTTTAAATAAACACACGTACAAATAATAACCATGGGGGGCCTAAAGGATCACCCTATGCAGCATAAATAGTACTTTGCAACTCCCCTAAGTGTAAGAGTTGCTCATACTATTCAGCAGACACATACTATCACCTTCTGCTACCCAATTACTATCTTAAAGTTATTTACCTAAAAGCGTTCTAGTTCAATTCTAAATCGCGTCCTATGTGTGCTTTACCTGTCCCATGCCTATGGTCTAGGAGGCTTTTGGAACAACTATTTTTGGTGGTTCTAGACTTGCCTTAGGCTGCTAAAAAATGAGAAAACTAGACGCGAAATCAAAACAAATGGGACTTCACATAATCAACACAAACGTCTCAAATTTACCTCCTTATATAGACTCAGGTTCACGCTGTCAATTAGGCGGACAATTATGACTTATACTAACTATATTAGTTAAATGGGCATCCGTGGATAGGAATAATTGGAATTAAGACATGCTAAATTGTTTAGACCTTGTAGGCGTGGTTCTATGCGATTGAACAGTTCAACAATTAGTGTAAAGTCCAATAGGCAGTACTTTCAGTTTTGACTAAGAGTTGTTTATAATACATAGATCCTATAGTCATACTTTCTAGGTGAGTAATAGCATCATATAGGCAAGATATCTAAATCATTGGCAGTGAAGTCATTGCGAGAGCAGATTTATTCATTTGTCCGTATATGCATGCTTTCTAGGCGGTTTATGTGATAAAAAGGAGAATAGCAGGAATGACAACATGGATTATCTGAGTTGAGATCCTATAGACATGGTATCTAGATGAGTCTCATAATTAAAAGAAGTACCAAAGCATACAATTTCAGTCATTGTGTTGATATCCGATTTAACATGGTATCTAGGCGTAGCAATGAGGAATGAACAAATGTCATTTTAGTTCCAATAGACATGCTTTCTAACATTGCAAGTTAAGATATTATATTATTTCTAAATCATGCTTTCTAAGTGAATAGACAAGCAAATCAGCTGGTGCAGATAATTCCCAAAGACGGGGCATGTCAAGCAAATAATAATTAAAGCCCGATAGACAGGATTTCTACCCATTCATGTAAAAGATAAAGTATCTCAGTTCCCCCCTCTCATTTTCACTAATCCCTAATTGTTTGCTTTTACAAGTTATTACCAGCCCAAGATGAAATAATACAAACTCACAGATGATAAATTACAGACTGAAACAAATACAAGCTCACTAAAGCAGTTACAGGCCCAATACAAAAGTAACCCAGGGATATCCCCCGACCTTCAATAGTCTTACTTTTCGCACAACAGCAGACCTGAAATCCCGTCTCACCAAGGCATTAAAGTGTATCAATTACAACGTTTATATACAACTACATATATGGACCAACACCAGGCCTAACCGAATGACTTACTTACCCAATGATGCCAAACTTACCCATACAAATGCCCAACTACTCATTGAATTAGTTAAACAACCTTTTAAGCCTACATTCTTAGTTCTTAGGGTTGTGGCTAACATCAGTTCTAAAACAAAGGTACATAGACCGGATTACATGAAGTATTGAGAAGTTCACAAGGCATACATACATAAGGCACGTTCATGTTTGTATTTCCAAACACAAATTTTAAAGTGACAGGATTGAACGTCATAAGCTAGAAAACTACTTCAAGTAAAGTTTCAAGTTAAAGCATAGTCCATAATTAGCCTAAAGAACTTTAGATGTGACATTTTTAAACGTGAGAATCTAGTTGTCATAGACAAGAACAAGTGGGATACAATCTTCACATGTCATTTCTAGCATGAAAGCGTAGTAAAGATAATATAATATAACAGGTTCATGATCGAGTAGTCACTTAGTTGGGCATGAGAAAACTTTAACAGGCTGAGTACCAGTCACAATACTAGAAGAATTTATGATAAAGAAGAAGCATGTCAATTTTTAGGTCAACGGGATAGGCAGGCATCAAACCTTATATTAGTTGGCCACATATAGGAGAAAAGGCTAGGTATGAGATTTACCCTAAGTGTCTCAGGTAATATTGAAGAATACAGGATTGAGCAAGTCAAAGAACACACATTAGAGTCTACAAACAACATGGAAATATGTCATGGCTAACAGTATAACCAATAAAGATAGCAAGTTGGGCATGAATAATTCAATAGGAATTAGAACACATTCTAGGCATGAGTTGGTTGTCATAATAATCCAGAAGAAAGCAGAGAGAGACAAACTCAAGACAAGCATCAGATATCAGCATAGACACAGTAGGCTAAGCATGTTTAAGAGAGCCAAAAATCGCTTATGCTAAACACATGTGATAGACATACATCATAATTAGAATTTAGGCAAGTTTAGATGCTAAAAGTATAGAGTCATAAGAAGACATCAGAGCAAGTAAGGCTACAAACAAGATGGCATAGTAGGATACTGGGCAGCGAAGGATGAGGAAGAACGTGTGGAAGTGCCTTGTCGCGGTTACGTTTCCAGAAGGCCAAGTCTGAGAAGCAGAAATCGGGTAGTTTCTTAAAGGAGAGGGTTTGACCAAAGTGGGAGAGTGGAAGAGTAACATATGGGTTACTGATTTCGTAGTAATTGTACCCAGTGCAACGGCATTGGATAATGTCGGCATGGAGTTTCCACAGGTAGGTTATCTCTTGTGAGCAGGTTAGCAGTCGCGTGGTATTGACGAAGCTCCTACGGAGAATTTATTTTGACTATCCAGGAAGAGGTCGAATTTGTGCATGTGGCTAGTGATTCAGAGTATTTGTGAAGTGTTTAACGGAAAGGTTTCGAGGAATTTGGCGGGTTGGTTGTGCAAGATTAGGTCAACGATGGAGAAAGAATCTTGGTGGGTTCCAGAGTTATGTAATAGGTGACTTTAAGCTATGTGGGAGAGTCCCACCGCCTATGGTTGGATTGCATGGTCATCCATTTGTGAGTTTTATGGTGATCGGCATATTGGTGGGTTATTACAACTAAGGGAAGAGAATATCAGTGGTAATCTGAGCATACGACTTGAGGAATGTGTGCTATATTTGGGCACTATCGATTCATGTTCAGTTTTGGGAAGACTCGGAGTTTCTGCTTCTGGTGGGAGTAATGTACATGGGAAAAGAATTTAGTCGGGTACGTTTCGGATAAGATGTTCACGTGCTAGCAAAGGCACTAGAGTTTGGTTTATATTCAGGGCCAAGTCAGAGTGGGCGACTCTCAACAGTGGTCCTAGTGGGTTCAAGAGTTTGAGTGCAGTGCCTAAGGACTTGGAATATTCTATGTTATAATTGGGTATGCGGCGCAGTATTGGAGGAAGGGAAGAAGTAGCTTCGGATCCATCAAGGAATTTACAGAATGGGTGTACCGGTTGAAGATGCGAATATGCGCACAAGGAGAGTATGAGATGGTTCGTAGGTTTGGGACAAAGTGGTCTCGTGAAATAAGATCACTCAGGATGAGTGCGGATTTAGGTTCGTAATGTAATGAATGGAACTATTATTATTTCTAAGGCAAGTTAAGGATAAATTGGGAAAAGACGGGTCGTCTAACGATGGTTGAATTGGCATGATGGTAGCAATGATCAGTTCCTTCAGCGCATTGGGTTATACATGTGATTTGTGACAGTACGTGCGAGGCTTGATGGCTGCCGTAATTGATTTTATTTGGAGGTGTTAGGGCCGCNATTTGTGGCAGTACGTGCGAGGCTTGATGGCTGCCGTAATTGATTTTATTTGGAGGTGTTAGGGCCGCTGTAAATTCAGCCACGAAATCCGACAAAATTTGCGATTTGATGGCTGTTCGGGGTTGATATTCGATATCGTACCCGCTGATTTCTATGGCACATTTGGCCAGTCGTCCTGCGAGTTCGGGTTTATGCATTATATTTTGTAAAGGGTAGGTTATCACCACACATATAGAATGACATTGAAAATATGGTTTTAGTTTTCTAGAGGCACTTAGCAAGGCGGGTGCCAATTTTTCTAGGTGAGGATATCTAGTTTCAGCCTCACCTAAGGTCCTACTAACATAATAAATTGGGAATTGCGTACCTTGTTCTTCTCGGACTAGGACTCCGCTTACCGCTACTTCTAACACTGCTAGATACAAGTATAGTCGTTCGTCTGCCCTTGGCGTGTAAAGCAATAGTGGGCTCGATAAGTATCGCTTAAGTTCCTCCAAAGCCCGTTGGCATTTCGGGTCCATGTGAAGTTGTTTTTCTTTTTCAAAAACAAGAAAAATCGATGACTTTTATCGGACGACCTCGAGATGAATCGCTCCAGGGCTACAGTGCGCCTGGTTAGCCTTTGTACAGCCTAAACATTATCCACTACAGTAATATCCTCGATAGCTTTGATCTTGTCGGGGTTGATCTCGATCCCTCAAATGGATACCATGAATCCGAGAAACTTACCGGACCCGACCCCGAATGCACATTTTTCTGGATTCAGCTTCATGTTGTACTTCTTTAATATACTAAAGGTTTCCTGCAAATGCTTTAAATGGTCCTCTGCTCGTAGGGACTTAACTAGCATATCGTCAATATAGACTTTCATGGTATTCCCTATTTGTTCTTTGAACATTTGGTTTACTATTCATTGGTAAGTAGAACTGACATTTTTTAATCCGAGTGGCATTACTTTATAGTAGTATGTGCCATATTTAGTGATGAAAGAGGTTTTTTTCTTGGTCTCCCGAGTTCATCCGTATTTGGTTGTACCCAGAATAGGCATCAAGAAAACTGATAGTCTCGTGGCCGGCTGTAGAGTCTATCATGCGATCGATGATAGGCAAAGGGAAAGAGTCTTTGGGGCATACTTTATTTAAATCTTTATAATCTACACATATTCTTAACTTGTTCCCTTTCTTAGGGACTACTACTACGTTTGCTAACCATTCAGGCATTTAACTTCCCGGATGGACCCTATTTTAAGGAGTTTAGTTACCGAGTCCTTAATGAAGTCATGCTTGACCCTAGACTGGGGTCTTCTTTTATGTTTTACCGGGCGGAACTTCGGGTCCAAGCTCAGTTTATGAGTAGTGATCTCCGGTGGGATCCCTGTCATATCGAGATGGGACCAAGCAAAAAAATCCATATTAGTGATAAGAAATTGAATGAGTTATTTCCTGAGCT
>AWOL01S0052334.1:0-20127 GCA_000715115.1 Nicotiana otophora | reverse complement strand
GGGGGGTGGGGGGGATCTAATGGATTTTGTAACTCCTTCTCAGGGGATATACTGAGAACATGAGGTTGGATTTAGTTATCAGAAGTTATAAGGTGTAGATTAGTACTAGTAAGGATATACTACTAAAATGAAGGAAAAATTCGGAGATATGTGATAGCCACAAGTGAAAATTGCTTTCGTACCCCTTGCCAGGCCATTGAATTATCTGAATTGGTGTAATAAACTGTACTATTATTCTCTCTCTCCCTCTCTCTACCCCCCCCCCCCCCCTCTTTCTCTCTTTCTGAGTGAATGTGAAAGTTCAAGAGCAGGAAAGCAAGAATGGTGATGGAAATGTGAGAAGCAGGAGGAAAAGGAAGAGGTTGAACGAGTACAAAAATGTAGTAGAAAGAAATATTGAGGGGTTGTTTGGTTGGAAAAAAGTTATCCCAGGATTAATTATTCCGGGATTAGTTATTCCATCTTTCCATGGGGATAAAAAAATACTACAATCCCGGGATAACTAATCTGCGGATTACTTATACTGCAATTTTTTCCCAACCAAACATGGGATAAGCTCTTCTTAAATTTAGTCTCGGAATTAATTATTCCTTATCCTTCGTACCAAACGAGCCCTTAATGTACAGGCATCCACCAGGAAATCTTTAGCTCATGACTTGCTTTGTAATATCAGGTAATGGTAATCTATAAAGTTAGGAGTCTAAATCCTGATGCTGCATCATAATGAGAGCATTTTTTTAGAGCACAATTTAACTGAAGGCGCAGCTGTGAAAGTGCCAAGACAATGTACATTGTAGAAGTTGCATAACTGCTTTAGAGTTTTATGGGTCTACGACTTTCTTTTCTTAGTGGTTAATTTTGAATGGATCAAGAGTTTTGATTCTTTCTTGGGTCTGTTGCTTCCTCAACTAAATCCATTTCTTTTGTTGTCTACGCTAGGATCTTTATGAGTAAGTTTTGCATCTTTTGAACAGGAAAGTTATTAGGAGGAGAAACCTAATACTATGTGCATAGTTTTCAACCCTTTCGGTTCTTGGGAAGAGGAGACTGATTAGTATCTTTCAACTTAGAGCAGCAATAATGGTTGACTTTTAATTTGGGGTTACTGTTTATGGCATTGACTAATCTGGTTTCAGCTAATATCGACTATGACATGTCTTCCATCGCGTGAAGAATCCCAGATTTGTAATGTGTGATTCGAATTTTCTTTTAATCGGAAAATTTGCATCTGTTATATGCTCGATTGATTTTAGATCATTCGGAATCTTTATGAATTATGTCACTTTTGCAGGAGGAATTTTGAGTAACGGATACTATAAACATAATTTGAGAACTTTTAGCACGAATTATGTGATCTTCTCCTCCAGGAAAGCCACCTACCACATGAGTCCTGTTCTTGCCAGTGGATACTTCTGTATAACCGAGAGTTTATTGGCACGTCGTGAAATTAGTGTCACAAGTTTCTTGACACGTCACGAAATTTTTATTTTTTTCTTTTTTTAAAGAGGAACACAGAAATGAAACGAAAGCTTCGTGCACCAATCTAGTCATGAGAAGAGTTTGTTAGTTCTCGATTAAGTGATATAAATTTTACTCTAAATTGTATTAGATAATGTTAAATTGATTAATTTAGTACAAATATCTTGAGGGAGGCGCACCGCTAAATAACTGATCCAGTTATTAAGGTTACGTCGGCCTTAATACTGGGTATGTTGTTGTTGTTATTCAAAAGTTCAGCATAAAAATCGAGAGGAAAAAACAGAAACCTTATTTTTGGAGGGAGGGGGAAAGACAAAAGCGCCATATTTTTTATTCTTAATCCTCACTTTTCTTTTTCCGGAAAAAAGCAAGGAATAAAAAGAAATGAGGTTATTTATATCAGAAGAAAATGTAATATTCGCATACTGACCACCAAAGCCATCCATCCTCGTCGGACCTAGTCACGTTTCCAAAGACTTTAGATTCTTCATAAAAGCAGTTCAAATTCAAATCCTCAATAATTTCCTCTAAAAAGAAAGAAAAGTAAACTGATGAAGTTTTGAACTTTCTAATTCTTGTTCCTTCCTTGTTATCCATTAATTGCTAACTCAAACAAAGTTGAAATAGTTCATAAAGCACTGACCATTGGGGTGAGGAGGCAGAACAAACAAACAATAATTACCTCAGTTTTAAGTAAATTGGATCGTTTATATGAATTCTTATTGGTCAAAGTTTCATCTGTTTAACAATATAATAATATAAAAATGAGAAGTACTACAAATTGATGATAAATGAAGACATGAACAAAGGTGCAAAATGGACATTGAGAGGCGGAAGCGGGTTTACCGCAACCCCGTTCGCCGAAAAATTACACTGTATATATAAGATAAAATCTGTATTTTAACTCCATATACTATTGAGTTTTGAATCTCATTGACACAGCCCAAAAGCATAACTTAGTAATCAGGGGTTCAAAACTTTTGTAAGGTCATAATTTCAATTCCCACTAACTACAATTGTTTTTAACTTCTTCTTTTTTTAACCTCTTAGCGAAAATTCTGTCTCCCCCACTTATTGAGACACAACATAGGGAAATTTCCGCTGCCGTTTGTTGAGAGTTGGTGACAGTGGTGGAATAGTGGAGAAGTAGTTTTTGAAAATTACCTTGTTCACAATTTAGAGAGAAAAAAAATAGTTTTTTTATTTTTCAACGGAGAGTAGAAAGCTCAATCAAAAAACAGTAGTACTAGTTACTGAATTTCCAAATTGTGAGCTGTTAGTTATGACTTTCCGATTTAGGACCCTCTTGTCTAAGTTTCCAAAACTATCTACTTCGAGTTAATCTCATCCTAATGGATTTGAATGTATATAGGAGATAATCTCATCCTATTTTTTTTTTTAATGTTGGATAGTTTTTTCTCTAAAATTTAATCTATTTCTGCTGCTAATTAGGATAATGTATTTTTTTTCTAAGAACTTGACCAAAATCTTTAATTCTCTAAAACAAATATTTTTCTGGAAAAACCACTTCTAATTTTCAGTTGGCCAAATAAATTATCAGAAAAACTTTAAAAAGACAATCTGTTCATAAAATAATTTAATTTTTCTACATCGGAGCAAAATGTTTTCAAAAATTAAAGCAATGTCAACTTAGATTTTTCCAAAACGTACCAAAAAATTTCAGAACAATTTTTTTTTCTTCAAAATTTTAAACGGTTGCAAACATTTTATTCAAAATACCAAACCAGGTAGTAGGAGAATATCGCGTCAGACACCTACCACCACACCAAACCTACTGGACCCCACAATCTCACGTACAGCCAAATAAAACTCACCTAACTCTTCAAAAAACCCACAATTCAAAAGGGCTCTTTCAACGACTTTACTTGCCTTAACCAGACTTTTTCGCAGCCAAATCCACCTATCTTCCCTCTTCTCCCTCTCCTCTTTCCTCACTTCCACTCTTTGTAATGGAAGCCCAATTGTTAAAGCTCCCTTCTCCTTCCTTAACAAGTACCAATTCTTCAAAACACAGTAACCTTTTAGCCCGTCAAAAATGGTCAAATTTTTGTAAGTTTCAATTACCCAATTCAGGTAGTACCATTACTATTCGCCCCCTTCAAGCTTCTGCTACTTCTCTTGGGTAAAAAAGCTACAATCTTTACTCCTTTAACTTCCTATTCTACTTTTATTTTTGAAGCATCATGTGTACTTTATAGGAATACGTTCTTGAAATATTCAATCTTTATTAGCTCTGCATGTGTTTAGGTTAATGCCTCAGTGAATTTTAATTTCTGGGTTCTGCTTTTTGCAAGCTTCCCATATCAAATTACCTTGATAAAGCTTCAATTTTTATTCTTAACATCCAGTTCAACTTTATTATTTGAAGGATCATGTACAGTTTAGAGGAACACGTTCTTGAATAATTCAATCTTTACATGCTCTACAATGTGTTTAGGTTAATGCCACAGTGAATTTAAGTTCTGGGTTCTGCTATTTTGCAAATACCTTGATGATTGCTTAGTTTTGTAAGGTTATTTCACATTAGGGAGTTGAAATTTGCTTACAATGGAATCTAAACTTTTATGCTACTGAATTGGGATATTCACTCCCTTTTCCCCTTCTTAGGTTATGCTTTGCACTGACATTTCTGTTTCGTCCATGTGTCAGTGTTCCATTATAATTCATGAGTTTTGGCGCAATATGCCAATTGTTTCATGAGCCATTCTTAAAATTTGATTTTAAAGTGTTTATAATCACGTTTATGATTGCTCAATCAAGACTTGCCCTTATAAGTTTGACCACCATTTCTACTATTGCCATTGTTTTGCTGCAATTGGTAGGAATGGTTTGAAGTAATAGAGGAGAGCAGATGATGATCCACTTTCCCTGAAATGACCTGGACCAATAGAGAAATCCCAATTCATTGAGCCTTCTTAATAATTTATGTTATCTAGATTAGCAATGCAAGAAAAGTCCCCAGTGAATATGAAACTTTTGAATCATTATCAGGCTTATTCTGTGATGTAGTCAACCCTTTCCTATTTGTTTGTGTGTTTTCTTGGAAATACACAGCATGCTGGAGACATGGCTCAAACTTGCGTGCCTAATTGTTGGAGCCTTTGGGGCACATAGTTGTAAACATTAGAATTATAAGACATCTAAATGGCTTTCAGCCTTCGGATCACTAAGTTTTTCCAATTATAGGTTGTTAAAAACATAAATAATAACGGAGGAAGATGAAAATGATATTGAATGTGGCAGATAAGCTGGATATCTAAGGAACATAAGATCCAAGTTGCCGCCAGGAATAAAAGTCATACTGTCTACTAGGGAAATTGAAGGCTTGCAAGTAACAGGGTCGATTATGCGATAAGTAAAAAGACTTTCAAGCACCTTCAGAAGATTTAATGAAAAAATTGCATCCAAAGGTGTGTCCTAGTGGTCAATGAAATAGGTTGAGAACATAAGGTCCAGGTTCAAATCCCACCGGAGGCAAAAAACTAGGTGATTTCTTCCAATCTGATCAAGTCTTGGTAGACAGAGTTACCTGGTACCTGTTGCTGGTGGGAGGTAGCAAGTATCCCGTAGAATTAGTCAAAGCCCGCGCAAGCTAGCCCAGACAACGCGGTTATTAAAGAAAAGATTTAATGAAGATATCTCCTTTAAGCTAAATGAAAATATCGTAGCATATTTGAGGACAACAGTGAAAATCTCCATTCTGCTCATCTCTAGGCTGCACCGTGCTGAATGAGATTGTGGCATTGTGTCTGGCATCTTTAAGAAATGTCTTTTTGTAGTGTGGTGAGATGGACATGGGTGGGCATTACCTAATTTCATATTAAACAGCTTTAATGCTTTGCTTACAACTCAGGAAATAAGTATTGTGATGTGTCTTGCTTTGTTTCCAGACTTGGGCCAAAGAATAGAATAGATGAGACGGAAAGTTACACTCTTGATGGTATAAGGAACTCTTTAATTCGACAAGAAGATAGCATAATATTCAGCCTTGTAGAGAGAGCTCAGTACTGTTACAATGCAGAGACGTATGATCCTGATGTTTTTGTGATGGATGGGTTCCATGGCTCTTTGGTTGAATATATTGTCAAAGAAACTGAAAAGCTTCATGCTAAGGTATTCTCATTCTAAGCATGCATGTACAGGAGTATCTCTTTTATTTGCATATTTTTCTGATTGACAGCTTTATAGGTTGGAAGATATAAAAGCCCTGATGAGCACCCATTCTTCCCTAAAGAATTACCTGAGCCAATGTTGCCACCCATGCAGTTCCCAAAGGTGTAGTATTCGTCGCAATCTGATGTGCTGTTTTTTCGATATGGAATTTGATAATTCATATACAAAGAGGTGTAATCATCAGACAATAGATATCTACAATAATGCGCTTGATGCTAATATATGCTGTGAAAATCTAGAGAAATTTCTTTCCTTTCTACTTATGTACAGACTGCACGGACATACCCAGAAATGGATGCTTTCTCTGTCCTCTGTGTAGGCTCCGTGTTGGTTCCTGTTAATTGAAAGGACCTATACAGCTGTCCTAGACTTGGATTTTTTTGTTTCGATTGTAGGATCATAATTTGTGTATTATTTCCTTACTATTTTCATCAATTTACCACTCTTATTCAGGCCATCCTCTCATGGGTAAACCATTTTATTTATTTGTAAAGGTTTTGCATTCAATTGCTGATTCCATAAATATCAATGTCAAAATATGGGAGATGTATTTCAAGAATCTCCTCCCAAGATTAGTAAAGGAAGGCGACGATGGTAATTTTGGATCTACAGCAGTTTGTGACACTATTTGCTTGCAGGTATGTGTTCTTTAAAGTTCTGTGTCATTAGAGCTAGCTTGAGATTAGGCACTGGAAATTATATTGCTTTCCATGGCTATTCTTGTTGACATTTTATATATTTGCAAATCCTTGAATCCCCTAAGTGGCCTCGATCTTTGCTTTATCGAGTCCCTTAGACCAAAAACATCAGCATAACTCTGTGAAATCTTCTGTCCAAATAGCCAGTGTCTGTTAGAAGATGAACTCAAGGCATTGAAATAAGTGTCACCGTGGTAATTACTTAAGAAGAATGATCATTCCGTTTCCAAACAATATCTCAAAAGTTAACTCTGATTTGATGATAGGTTTCAAGATAGATTGTGAATAGCTTTTTATATCCCCTCCCATCAACAATGTGTTTCGCTTTAGTTCCTGTTTTATACAATATTTCTTTGTTATAATTGAACTGCCACTTAGACAAGGTGGGTTGCTCTGATGGTAAGCACCCTCCACTTCCAACCAAGAGGTTGTGAGTTCGAGTCACCCCAAGAGCAAGGTGGGGAGTTCTTGGAGGGAAGGATGCCGAGGGTCATTTGGAAACAGCCTCTCTACCCCAGGGTAGGGGTAAGGTCTGCGTACACACTACCCTCCCCAGACCCCACTAGTGGGATTATACTGGGTTGTTGTTTGTTTGTAATTGAACTGCCACTGTGCCACAGCAATGTTCTGAGCAATCTGTGCATCTAAATGGTTAGAGCTTTCTTGCCCTGTCCTCATGTGCAAGATCATCTGTTAGAATGAGTAGAACGAGCCACATCACAGAGCTCCTTTTTTTTGGCGTGTGGGGCGGGGTGGGGGTGGGGTGTTTGGGTGCATCTCGACAGTTTCAGTGAGTGCTTGCATCCTCCCACCAGTACAAGCACCGGGTAACTATAGGCAACAATGCTTAGGTAGATGAAAAGAAATCACCGACCTATTTTGCTTCTGCTGGAATCCGAGTTCCATTGTCCCATGTATGTCATTCCAGCTTCATCGACCGCTGGGCCTTACCTTTGAGTGCACCATATCTGGGAGCTGCAGTTTAGATTTTTGATATGTTGTCTGATTAGGGTGCAACTACCTGGAAAATCAAACTACTCTGGGTTAGCTTTATTGGACTTATATTTCTAAGCTTAAGCTCAATCTAGTTGAATTTCCTCTACTATACTCAGAATTTAATAGGAATAATATGCTCAAGCTTTGCTTGTCATACTCAGACCACCACAGAGTTTCAATCCTCTAAAGGTCTTGATTATTTTTTATTCTTTTTGTGATATAGATTTTATATAAGACCAACATATTTAGGACTGGTTTGGATTATCAAAATCATTTCTGTTTATTTAAGCAAGTGATTAATTGAGAATTAACTTAAATAATCAATTCTTCGGAATTTACTGATTGCTGGAACCCTATTTGCAGGTCCTGTCGAAGAGAATTCATTATGGGAAATTTGTCGCTGAAGCAAAATTTCGAGCCTCACCAGATGTCTATAAGGCTGCCATAAGAGCACAAGTAATCCATTTCCTAATATGCTCACTTATGTTTTAAGGGAATCTATTGCTTAAATTTTTTCTAATGAAGATAGTGAATCCAGCTTAATTTCTCTGCTTCGTGAATTGTGTTAGAAATACGCAAGGAGCATTTATATTGTTATTTTGTGATGGATATCACATTATCATTCTCCAGGACAGCAACGGACTGATGGATTTGTTGATCTACCCTACTGTTGAAGAGGCTATCACCAGGAGAGTAGAAATGAAAACCAGAACTTATGGACAAGAATTTAACATCAATGGACCGGAAAATGGAGGTGACCCAGTGTACAAAATAAAACCAAGCCTAGTTGCTGAGTTGTACGGCGACTGGATCATGCCATTGACAAAGGAAGTTCAGGTTGAGTATCTTCTAAGAAGACTGGATTAGAAAGAAAAAAGAACATCTGCTGTAAGTCATCTAACTTATACGAGTATTGAATTATATGCACAAATATTATATTGTTCCACAAGAGATGGACATCTGTGGATGCAGATGACTATAAATATAAAATATGTATGGTGGTTTTCGGAAGTGGGACTCGGTTTCTTACAGTGATTTCTTGCATTGTAAATCAACATTGATTGAGGTGGTGAAAGAAGTAAACTGTGATTCTTTGCCTAAGAATATATCTGATAACTTGTTGTAATTTATGATTTATAGTCCTTGAGAATGTAGAAGAGAGATGTACTTTTGTGTAATAAACATTATAAGTTGGTCTTTTCCAATGAATTCCCATGTTGTTTCTGTCCGTGCTTTTGCACACTGTACTTTTCCAGATTTGTTTAAAGGTTTCAAATTCTTTTTGACTGTTACCAGAGTAATCGATCTGTTTTGACCAAAGCCTTGCTGCTATTTTATCTGCGACTTTATAAGTCCCCAAAAGCCAATAAGAGTTTGCATTCATTGCTAACGGTTTTGAGGTGTCAAATTTAGTTCAAAAAAATGTAGCCGAATTTACCTGTTTGAACATGAATATATTCATTGATGAGTCAATTTAACCGTCACAAAATTTGAGTTATTATGAAGGGAAATGATCATGTATATTCGCTCTCAAAATAATATATAAATTTTATACACTTTTGCGGTTATCGGATATAAATAGTTTCAACTGTAGCTTATAAGTGATCTTTGCCCTATTTTGAACTACGCGAATAAGCCCAAACTAATCAATATAAAATATTTCCTTCGTTCATTTTTAGTTGTCCATTATATTAGAAATACATTTTTTACTTTTATTTATCTATTTTAGTAAATCAAGAGATAGATAATTTTTTTTTCATGTTTTACCCTTATCATTAATTACTCATTTTTTAAAATTTTTTGAAATACTTTTATTATTATACGTGTTGATAAAATATGTACTTCATTTATTATGTAAAGTCAACAAATGATAGTGAACGGAGGAAGTAAATGAAATTGCTCCCCTTTTTCTGGGTTTAACTTCTATAGCATCAGACAAAAAGAGAAAAATACTATATCTTCTAATATTTCTCCTTCGAAAAAAGTTTGAAACGTTATTTTACTGATGTATTTCAAATATTTTATTTTTGATATGCATGTGCATTGAGCGCGTCAATTTGTATACTTGTACATGAAATCATAAAAAATAAATAAATAATTCTGGTTGGGGGTGGTTGCAAATGCAAGCCATAAATCTCGGGCCAGAAATGCCAAGCTGGATACGTTTGTTGAAAAATTCTTGATTTCTTGCTTAGATTTTTTTAAGAGCAGGAATCAATCTCAAACGTATCAGCAACGCTCATATTTAGAAATAAATAGGTTGTACAAGAAATATCCGTTTCCTAAAACTAATGGAAATATATATATATTTTTTAACTAGCGTATGCGGTCAACCAATTAAAATTATATTTGATCCTTTTTTTTTTGTGAAGAAAAAAGAACCACATTTGCTATTTGTTACATTTAATGGGATAGAGACAGATATATAGAAAGAAACATCTGCGAAGAACCATCTAGGTTCTAAATACTTTAATAATAAGTTAAATTTTATCTGCTAATCATATAAACTGTTAATACCATCATGTTTCTATAAAGTCTACTATGGATGAATCTCAACAACAAGTTTCTGTTGGTAATTTAAAAAATAAATATTTAATATGTTATTACAAGTTAACTTATACCAATACAAAATAGTTATATTATCATTGAGTATAATTTAATTTAATATATTAATTTTTAGTTACTTGGAAAATTTAAATAAACTTTTTTAAAAAATTCATTATGGTAGTTTATATGTTTAGTACGGTAAGCTAGCTATCCATTTTCGATTTAGTTTCATCTACAGGTAGTTTATATATTTAGCAAGAACTTATTATTGCAACAAGTTATTTATTCATTTTTGATTAATTTCATCTACTGGTAGTTTATATATTTAATACGGTAATTTATTATTGCAACAAGTTAGTTATCCATTTTTGATTAATTTTATCTTCTGGTAGTTTATATGTTCAATACGATAATTTATTTTTGCAACAAATTATCCATTATTTTTATATCTCAAACTTGGGGTGCGACGCTTATTCGGATTATACGTGAATACGGAATACTTTGTGCATTGAGTTGTTCTTTAAGCTTGATCGTAGTTAATGTTTAAGCGAAGTTATTTGTATAAATGTGAGGTATTTTTATTTAAAAGGTAGTAATAATAATGGATAACATGCAGTTGGAAGGTAAAGTAAGGCGTATCCTACGGTGTTCCACTAACAAATGAGCTGTAAGTTTGAACATTGCCTTACTTTGTATATGTTACTCCACTTCATTAATTAATCCCATGTTTTCTTATATTATTTTATTTTTATTACTAAAACATAAGAGAGATTTACATTTTACAGTTTCCACTTTCCACTATAAATAAGTCTTCAATATTTCCAAAAAACAAAACACTTAAAAAAATACAGCTTAGCTAAGAAACTCTAGAGTGTGCGAGTACTACTGTAGCAATGGAGGTGGTGGGAAGGAGGAGCTTCGGTTGGCCGACAATGGCGGTGTTGCTAACATGCGCCTTGTTGGTGATGGTACCTGAAGTCTACTCGGTTCGGTACATCGTGGGATCGAGAATGGGATGGACTGGCAATGTCAATTACACTAATTGGGCCAAGGACAAACATTTCTACAACGGCGACTGGCTTTGTATGCTCTTTTTCCCCTTGGATCTACTCCTTTTTAGCTCCTTTTTTAGATATCTTTGTCCGTAGCTCGCTTCTAATAATGTTTCCTTAATTAGCAATTAGTAGAGCTAGTGGCGGATCTTAAATATAGGAAGTGCTTCTTCGGTTCGAATTTAGTATAAATTTATATTTTTAGTAATTTTATGACTAGAATTTGTTTCTCCAATCGGAGCTTGGAGCTTTAGTTTTCTCTTGAAGCGCTTTAGTTTACCCCTATTTGCGCTTGTTTTCTGGGTGTATTATTTTGTTACTCTAAAAAAGTTGGCAATCTTTTCTGTCGTTCAGATCTATGGTTTTAGCTTGCATTTTCAATGCCTTTTACACTTTTTCACCTAATTTGAATTATAAGAGATTAAGAGTTTCCAGCTGGGAGCTTTCTGAGCTGAAAGTTTGAAGCTTTCCTTTTTATAACTGTTATTAGCTTTGGACAAATGAGCAACTTCTCGAGCGATAGGCATTATATTTATCATAAAAATAGCATTGTTTAATTTGTATTGCTGTTGCCCTTTTCTTATTTGGGGTTAGTCTAGAATATAAGTCGCAGAAATATCCCTACAGTTTTACAATTAAAGAAAGCATCCAGTTCAAGTTACTTGGTATTCTTTGATATAGTTGCAATATCATTAGAATTCCCATTCGACTCGTGATTTTGGATTTCCTTGGTTTTGTGTAACTGTAGAAATAGTTTAGCAACTTCACCGCTGATCTCAAACTTTTTCTCTTTTCTAAATTGCATTAGCACATACAGATAGGTTGTTATGCAAGCCGTAGCGTTGAAAACTTGTTTTGAGCTTTAGGTGTCTGTAAAATTCAATCTTTATACTCAAGCTTCAGTCGAACAGTCTTGGTAGGTTGTGAGGTTCAAGTTACTACTGATGCTCACATTTTAATTTTTTAAGCCAATTTACATTTTACAACAATTAAATGCTTGAGATGATGAGTTTGGTAGGACATTATAGCTAAATCTAGAGAGGAATATGTCAGTGGATAAGACAATAATTCCAGCCACATGCTTAGATGTTACCCTCATGCCTGATCCTGTCCAGAATCATCCAGTTGTTTGTAGGGACAAAGTTGTTTGTGACAGTGTTGGTTACCAGCTAATTCTGGACAAGCACACGAAGTTTCCTAATCTAATTTGGCAAGTCACAATACTTCTTGCGTCGCTTTGAAACAGCTTCAACTATATACATGTATGTATTTATGCATATACATGTATAGTGTTTGCTGACTGCTATGTTCATCTCGTTGCATAATTAACTGCAAGACACATTACAAATTAGCACAAACGGCTATCTACATAATCATGCCATATGCATATGAAGCTTTGTTTTCTCGAATACAGAGATATATGCTGCTACTCATTGCTGCTCATTAACTCTTTCTCTGCCATCCCAGATTTTGTCTATGACAGGAACCAGGCGAGTGTGCTTGAGCTAAACAAGACCAACTACGAGAACTGCATTACAGATCATCCTCTCCACAATTACACCACTGGAGCAGGAAGGGACGTGGTTCCACTTAATGTGACGAAGACCTACTATTTCGCTAGTAGTGGAGGATTCTGCTACGGAGGCATGAAAGTGGCTATTCATGTGGAAAAAGCACCTCCACCACCAAAAGCCGCTCAAGTACGCAGCGGTTCAACAAATGTGCTCACCTCTTTTACAGGGCAAATACTGGTACCAGCTCTTTTTGCAACTTCTGCTGTGTGGAATGCATTTCTTCGACTCTGGTAGGATGGTCAATTGTCCAAAAACGTTGGATGGTTAAGACAATTAGTTAAACTAAAGTGTCAAGAAAGTGTTTTAGTTTTGTCTTGCGTGTGTTTGTATTTTTTTTTTTCTTGAAAGTTACCATTTTTCTTTTCGCTACTGCCATCATCATTTGACCTGAAAATCAATTTTTTATTTCAGATCAAATTGGTGGGGTTCATTTGAAAAATTTGTTTATTTATGTTTTACCTAAACAACTGTACCAAATATTTCTTCGGAGAAATTGATTGCGTGGATCACGGAGGTCTTTCATGTTACTGGTTTTGAATGAATGCATTGGTCTCTTAATCCGTGTCAATTGTAGTACCTCTCTTAATTATTTTATCAATCATTAATTTGTTGTAAGTTGCTGTCTCGATTATTTGAGGCTAGAATTTGGATAGCCAGCTCCCCCCCTACCCCTAACCCCCTCTCCCTTCTCTACAAAGAGATACAGTATTTCCCAAGTCATCTAAATTTCAAATGTACATAAAAGATCTCATTTTGAAATGTAGTGATATCTTTACATGGTGGTCCTCTGCAATGTTGTTGTGAAAAGTTTGTCTGCATTTTAAGAGTTCACGTGATAGATTCTGATCATTTTGCTGTCTAACTAAAAGAGGGAAATAAGGAGCGTGGGTTGGGTTAATGGGTTCATTATCAAATCCTCTCTGGCAAGGCCAATGGTGGACCCCGAGGCATGTGACTTGATGATTTTGTACAAGTAAATTACGGATATACGTATGGTTGGGTGTTTGTCTTAATCAAATGTTAGTAATATGATCAAACACCAATTACTGTAGTTTAGGTCTCCATTACAATTTCGAACGAAAGATCTTGTGCGCACATACGTCCTTGCTATTAACCAATGCTTACATTAAGCTGTCACAGAACCTTATTGTGTTAGGACTTAGGAGTAAAGACCCGAATTTTGATGCTCGTCAGGCTTGTAAGTCTTTTATGAATACCAACCTTAATATGACGAGTTCAAACTTCAAAGTTTAGTGATCTTAAAGTTTATCCATGTGAATTGCGTGTCGTCCCACCAGGGGCGGACTTAGAGCATTGACTACGGGTTTTCGGGAACACAGTAGCTTTTGCGTAGATCATATATTTATATTAAAAAATTCACTAAATATTTATAAATACCTAACTGTGAACCCAGATATTATTACATATTAATTTGATATTACAGTAGGAACTCATAAGTCTCAAATCCTGGATCCGCCTCTGCGTCCCACCACTATCGCAGAAAGTCATTTGGTAAAAACTTATTCGTCATCAAATCAATAAATACATTGACATATGTCTTTACAATCATGGTTATCATTAAATCATAGTTAAATAATATACATTCTCTCCTTAATCATGGTAAATTTAGTAGGATTCGGAGTAAACAATGGATAAGTTTTTGCCTTTGTGCAATAACATGAACAAATGAGCAGGGTGAGGCACATGCCACAAGAGAGAAATGCTTCAAAAAGCCCCAAATGGACGAACCGAAAAAGGAGACAAAACTATGCACTTTTTTACCCATTTATTTCTGGTGGCATATACTCATATCAGTCCGGAAAATCATCAAACTGGTCATTTGGTTTGCATGTTGACTCACGCAGTCCTGTATGTCCGTATTCCACTTTCAACATGCACTATGCAAGTTCCTAACACAATTCTCCTGCTATACATGAGAATTATATTGTTGCTACCTTTTTTTTTCCAAGATTGGTCATCTTCTATTCTATTTGCCCCTTAATCAAATTCCAAGTTCAGCATCCGCAAAAGAAGAGAGAAAAAGCAAGTGTTTTAATTTGGGATAATGAGAACAGAGGGGGTGATACTGCTGACGATGTTATTGGGAATGATAAAGTGGGCGACCAGTGGGCTTGATAAGGTGGGCGGCAAATATGGCTGGACACAGAATGTTAACTACACTGATTGGGCGGTTCATCGCCATTTTTACGTGGGAGATTGGCTTTGTCAGTGACCTTAACCTTCCTCTCACTCTCTCACACACTCAACTCAACTATATTTTATTTGGATTTTAACTTATATATCATAATGGTGTACTGAATTTTTTCACTATTTTATGTTTTGACAAATAACCTGTCTTATTTTTCAGATTTTTAATGAAAAGTTACTATTCGTTATCTTTTTAGGTGATAAGTTGATAGTAGAAAAAATATATATATATTGTGAAGCTAAACTCCTTCGTTGCAATTTTGTTTGATATATTTCACTGGTCTTAAAAAAAACTAGTTTGACAATGTTGGAACAAAATCTGATATTGGTGATTTTTTTATTTTTGTTTTGCAAAATTACAATTTAGAAATTCAAAAACTAAAAAGGTGTTATAGANTGACAAGGTGGGTTGCTCTGATGGTAAGCACCCTCCACTTCCAACCAAGAGGTTGTGAGTTCGAGTCACCCCAAGAGCAAGGTGGGGAGTTCTTGGAGGGAAGGATGCCGAGGGTCATTTGGAAACAGCCTCTCTATCCCAGGGTAGGGGTAAGGTCTGCGTACACACTACCCTCTCCAGACTCCACTAGTGGATTATACTGGGTTGTTGTTGTTGNGGGTTAAGGTTTTGAGTTTTATGGGTTAAAAAACATAATTTTATGTTATACTAGTACGGCTTTTCAGGATTTTTCACATACTACAATATCGATGATGTATCATGTAAGTAGAAAATGGTGGATTGAATCTTCTATTACTGTAGGTTCTCTTATAACGTTAACATTTTAAAGTTTCTTTTTAAAAAAAGAAGAAGAAGAAGATATAAGCTTGAATTAATTACCCCCAAATGTTTGAAGCTAATTGTGGGTTTCGTTTCAGATTTTGTATTTGACAAGCATCTTTACAGCGTGCTGGAGGTGAACCAAACGAACTATGAGCAGTGCATTGATCGCGATTTTATAACAAACATTACAAGGGGTGGGCGAGATGTTTATCAGCTAACTCAGGCAAGACCTTATTACTTTATCAGCAGTGGAGGTTACTGCTTCCATGGAATGAAATTAGCTATAAATGTTGAACAACAACCTTTGCCAGCTTCTCCTGCACCTTCTTCTTTTTCATCAGCCAAAATTAATGCTTCTCCGCCCCAGATTGGCAAACATTTTATTACAGCATCTGTTGTCTTTGTGGTTACTCTTGTTTGCTCGTGCTAGATCGTCATGACTCTGTTGTACCAGTGATGTATGCAAGATTTTATCCAAACACGTCAGTCTATTGCCACAATTCGACTTGTAAGTGTCTAGGACTATGTATGATGGTTTAGGACTTTACTTCATGTCTCAAATTAATATTTATAATGTGTTATTCTCAACCAAAGTATTTTAGGAAAATATACAAATTCTCTTTTAGGAAACATATATCCACACATACATAAGAAAAGAATGTTATAAAGTGGTGTTGAGCGACTCCCTTTTCAAATGGTATCTCCTCCACTTTACAGTACCACTATAGTTATTTACAGAGTTGTGTTCAATTTAGAGTTCATAAAATTGCTACTTATTTAAAAGTTTATTAATGCAAGCATTTTGGTGATCATGTGACTCAGATTATGTGTCAACTGCGTTGGAGATTTTATCTAGTTTTATTATGATATATTAGCCTTATTCTTTTGCCAATTCTCCTTGCTAGTTTAGCCTAAGAACAACATAGCATCTTGAGGCTAAGAGTAAAAAGTGAACGAGGCTCTAGTTTTCTCTCTTTTCTTCCAAATCAAACAGAAGAAAAGAGACAAAATAGAAAACTACTCTGTTTCATTCGAAGGTGCATAGTAACTGGAATGATTTACCTAACATATATGTTTAGAATCTTTACTGATGCAATAATCACTAGCACTATAATAGTCTGAAATTCAAAACTAATAAGATACTTGTGAGATAAAAAAATCCTATACTACTAAAATGCATTGAAATACTTTTGACAATAATGTAAAACCCCACTCCCAAAATAAAATTGATAGTACTACTACTACTGCTACTACTATTTACTGGTAGAAAGTTTATTGTGTATAGTAACTGCTTGAGAAATTAAGCTAGCAGTATCACCAGCATCTTCAGGAATCAACATTACAGTTCCAACCTTATTTATCTTCTCAAACGCTTCAACATACTGCTCAGCAACCCTCAAACTAGTAGCATCAGCGCCTCCATTTTCAAGAATTGCTCTTGACACCTCAGAAATTGCTGGAGCCGTCGCTTGAGCATTAGCAAAAATAGCATCAGCTTCTCCTTTAGCCCTGTTCACTTGATCTTTTTTAGCAGCCTCAGATTCCAAAATCACAGCCATTTTCTTCCCATCTGCAACATTAACATCCGCTTGTCGTTGCCCTTCGGAAACTAGTACTTGAGCCCTTTTTTTCCTCTCTGCTTCAGCTTGTCTCTCCATAGCCACTTTAACACCTTTTGGCGGTGTTATATCTTTAATCTCATACCTTAAACACTCTATTCCCCAATCAGTACGTAATGGCCGATCATTAATAGCCTTAAGTATGTTTCTATTCAACTCAACTCGCTCTTCAAAAGTCTTATCAAGTGTAATTTTCCCGAGTTCACTCCTCATTGTAGTTTGTGCTAACTGGACCACAGCGTAAATAGGGTCGTCTGCTCCATAAGAAGCTAAAACATGATCAACAATTCTGATGTAAAGCACACCATCCATTTCAATTGGAACATTGTCTTTTGTAATTCCAGTTTGTTTCGAAATCAGAATTGCCTGCTCCTTTAACGAGTGTACGTATTGGACCTTATCGACGAATAGGATCAAATAATTAAGGCCTGGATTCAGTGTTGTCGTATACTGACCTAGGCGTTCGACTACATAGGCTGTCTGTTGGGGAACAAAGTGGATACCTAAGTTTATAGGTGTCCGGAGTTTGTAATCAGTATCAGTGCTGAAGTTGCGGAAATTGGAGGACACAGGTAAAGGGATTATGGTATGAGAATTGTTGCATGGGTTTAAATACAAAAGAAGAAGAAGAAGAAGAAGAAGTTGAGAGGTTTCTGTTAAACTGCATGGTTTTTCCAAAGGTTTTGAGCGTTTTCATGTTGTTGAGAAAACTTCCTTTGAAGAAACACATCGTTACAATTGTCTCTTGAATTTCTAGCGCTTCACCGTTTCTAGACTATGGTTACGTATCTCTATTGGCTGCGGTTTTGTGCTAGAATTAAGTATAGTAGGTATCTCTGTAGTTTGACGACGAACAAGTTATTCTGGTTTCTTGTTGTAGGGAAAGTCAATTCTGTTTATTCTTCTTCTACAAGAAATATTGAAAAAAATAAGGAAAAAATACCATTGTGGAGTGATTATCTAACAGTTGGAGGAGTGGAGTCTCAAAACCATAGAGTAACAATTTACATTTGACAAAAAATCATCCCCAAGTTTATCTTAGGAGTATTAAATTTCAACAATTTTTCGCATAATTATTTCTCACATAAGATGTTGAATATAGTCCATAATAAGTGACTTCTTGGCCTTTTTATTTTGGTGCAAAATAAGTGTCATTTTACATAATCAAGAAAAAATTAATTTTATTTTTCGAAAATTTACCCTTATTTACATATCTCAATGTGTCAAGATAACAATTAATTAAGGACAATTAAGTGAATACATCTTCTTCTTTTTTCTAGGAGTCCGGGATATGTTAAATACTAATTCACTTATTAGGGATCGGAAGGAGTAGTTATTTTTGTCTGTTATTTTTCTCTAGTAGTCATGGCCTCATGGGGTGTACTCATATTTTTGAGTGACAGTTGAGTACCGATAACTAAAATAATAAATCATTACGCATAAATTGAAACATAGATTGTAATTTTAAAGTATAAATTGCTATTATTTCAGACTTTAGTTTTTCGGTGTAAAAAAAAAATGGAAACGCAATTTTAACTACTAAAATAAAAGAGACAACGGCTAAATCCATTAGATTTATATTAAATATATTAAGTTATTAATTAAATCAGTAATTCGAAAAGATTAAAATCTCAAATTCGGACTCTGTCTATGATAAAACATATTTTTGTGCTGAAAGGCCTATTAATCGTTTCATTTTGAATAGAGATGGCAGCAGGTAGCTATTTTAAAGGGCTGTTATTTAAGAATTAAGAATTAGCCGGTGCATCCTAAATGGGCTTGCTTCAAATCAAAGAAAGACTTTCTTATGGCGGGTCGGGTTAGGGAAATGGGGCTAGCTTCCTAGATAATCGGATAAGATAATTTACAAATGGTGGCAATATTAGGAAGAAGCGTCCCAAATTATCTCCATGGCAACAACGGCTATGTCAGCCATTTTTGTGCCTCTCGCTTCGCCCTCCGTCACAAGAAAGATAAATCTAAGTTCAGGGAATGACAAATTTGTTATTCCGCAAATATTTCCATTCCGGTCTCCGAATTACCAGTTTAGGAAACCGCCGTCATGCTCCAGTTCCAATGGCGCGGCGGTCCAAAGTAGTCGAAATACAAGCGAACTACCAATAAGTGTCGACGCTCTTCAGCGTTTCATTCGCCTCAATTTGGGCAACTGGACCGGCTCTTTCCATGTTAGCATTACCTCTTTCCAACTTACTCTGTTGAAATGTTTTTATAAGTACGTTTTTCAAATGTCTTTCTGCTGGATGAGCCTCATTTTGAAGTTACGTGGCCTTTGATTCCGTAATCTGCTTAATTTAATTTGCAGCAATTTGATGGTCATGGCAATTTGATGCATAAAATTACAACGAAGCTTGCGGTGGGCTCTTATGGTGAAGATGAACTGATGAGTTTACTACAAACGTGAGCTCCTACTTCCATTCTTCACTTTTTCTGTCGTAGATAACTGTTGGTAGCGAGCTACAGGCTACTAGTANTTATCTAACAGTTGGAGGAGTGGAGTCTCAAAACCATAGAGTAACAATTTACATTTGACAAAAATTCATCCCCAAGTTTATCTTAGGAGTATTAAATGTCAACAATTTTTCGCATAATTATTTCTCACATAAGATGTTGAATATATTAGTTAAAAAGCTAAACAATTGATTAGTACTCCTTCCGGTCAATAATAAGTGAGCCTTTTTATTTTGGTACAAAATAAGTATCCTTTTACATAATCAAGAAAAATTAATTTTATTTTTCGAAAATTTGCTCTTATTTACATATCACAATGTGTCAAGATAACAATTAATTAAGAACAATTAAGTGAATACGTCTTCTTCTTTTTTTTAGGAGTCCGGGATATGTTAAATACTAAAAAGTCACTTATTAGGGATCGGAAGGAGTAGTTATTTTTGTCTGTTATTTTCTCTAGTAGTCATGGCCTCATGGGGTGTACTCATATTTTTGAGTGACAGTTGAGTACCG
>AWOL01S0052325.1:0-34538 GCA_000715115.1 Nicotiana otophora | reverse complement strand
GTTTAAACCTGGCCTCAAGTCCTCCAGACTAGCCCATCACCAAAACACATAATACACATCTCAAACCTCGTTCATAGAATCACAAACCGACGATGCACAACTGATACCGAGCGCTCATGTGCGCATACGAGATGCGTGGAAGGAATTCAAAGAGTTATGTCTCAAGAAGAATCAATTTCGCACGATAGAATATAAGAAAGTGAAATTTTCCTAAGGGTTCTGCAGCCTCTTGAAGATAAGTACAGACGTTTTCGTACCAATCCGCAAGACTCTACTAAATCCACTCATGACTCGTGAGACCTATGTAACCTAGGCTCTGACACCAATTTATCACGACCCAAAACTAACCCCTGTCGTGATGGCGCCTATCGTGGAACTAGGCAAGCCAACTCATTTAAAAAAAACAAACCGATATTTTCATTTTGAAGAAACTTTCAAGGTTATTTAACATAAACCTTAATTTAAAGAGTTCAAATCAAAGAAAAACAGAAGTGTGGAAAAGAAAAGCCTGATATCGGGGTGTCACTAGTCATGAGCATATACTACAATCTCTCTAACAATATCAAGGCTAACGCAGCTCAAAAAATAGCTAAATACAACTAGAGGAAGATAAGAGGGAGAAAAGCAGGGGCTGCGATCGCCAAACAGCTACCTTGCTATCTCCAAGAAAATCTACAACCAGAACACTCAATAACCGCTACCGGGTCCAGCTACACCTGGATCTGCACACAAGGTGCAGGGAGTAATGTGAGTATGCCAACTCAGTAAGTAACAACAATAAATAAAGACTGAGCAGTAGTGACGAGCAATAAAGCATGTAACGTTCATATCAGGAAATCTCAGTAAAATACCACATGCTCTTAAAAATCAGGATTTGAATCAAACATCTCGTTTAAACCCAGTTCCAGTAAAAATCTTTTTTAAAGACATTTTTCCAACAGTTTTTCAAACAAAGGATCAATGTAAAGGTGAGCAAAAATGATGAAATCATAAACCGCCACTCGGGCAAACCTCACAGTCACTCGTGCCACTCAGTCATACCTCACAATCACTCTTGCCACTCGGGCATACCTCACAATCACTCTTACCACTCTGGCATACCTCACAATCACTCTTTCCACTCGAGCATGCCTCACAATCACTCTTGCCACTCGGGCATGCCTCACAATCACTCTGCACTCGGCACTCGGCACTCACACTCAGTAGGTACATGCGCTCACTGGGGGTGTGTACAGACTCCGGAGGGGCTCCTTCAGCCCAAGCGCTATAATCTGCATGGACAACTCACGTGCGATAATCATAAAGTATGCTGCAGGTGGGCAGCCCCGATCCACACTCATCCTCACCAATTAGGCCCTCGGCCTCACTCAGTCACAAGTATGCTGCAGGCGGGCAGCCCCGATCCACACTCATCCTCACAAATCAAGCCCTCGGGCATTCCAGTAAAACAGGGCATTCGGCCCAAAATATTTATATGCATCAAAATAGAGTCATAAAACTGAGTTATGCGGTAAACAAATATAAACATGACTGAGTAAAGATTTTCAATTGAAAACAGTGAGAGGATGATAAGAAACATCCCCTGAGGGTCCAAACAGCATTGGCGCAAGGCCCAAACATGGCATTCAACCCAAATTACTGAAATTCTTTCTAAAACATATAAGTATCAAATGGTTTTAACAAAGTATGCAACTTTACAGTTGCTACGGGACGGACCAAGTCACAAATCCCCAATAGTGCACGCCCACACGCCCGTCACCTAGCATGTGCGTCACCTCACAATAATAGAATGATACAAAATCCGGGGTTTCATACCCTCAGGACTAGATTTACAATCGTTAGTTACCTTAAACCGGTCAAATCTCTAACCCGCAATGATCTTGCCTCTGGACTCAGCCTCTAAATGCCCCAAATCTATTCACAATCGGTACAATACAATCAAGACGCGCTAATGGAATGAATTCCACAAGAAAAACTACAAACTTAGACCAAAACCCGCAATTGGCTCAAAATATTGCCTATGGGGCCCACATCTTGGAACCCAACAAAAGTTACAAAATCTGAAAGCCCATTCAACATCGAGTCTACCCATACCAATTTTACCAAAATCCGACCTCAACTCGACCCTCAAATCTACAAATCTTATTTCCAAATTTCTGAGTTCCAATCTCCGATTTACACCTCAAAATCATGTAATCTAGTCGGATTATTCGATGATACTTCAATATTATGGAGTAGAAATGATCACAAGGGACTTACCTCAAGTTTTCCTTGAAAATATATCAAAAACCGCATCTCCTCAAGCTCCAATTTGTCGAAAATGGCAATGGGACAAAGTCCCCTTTTGTTTATAATTCTGCCCAGACATCCTCGGTTCAGCCTCGGTCTTGGCCTTCGATCAAGGCCTTCGATCTTGGCCTTCAATCTTGGCATTCGATCTTGGTGTTCGATCTTGGTCGTCGATCTTGGCCGTCGATCGAGGTCCTCGATCCTGGTCCTCGATCCTGGCCCTCGATCCTAGGCCTTCGATCCTGGTTCTCGATCCTAGGCCTTCGATCTTGGTTCTCGATCCTAGGCCTTCGATCATGTCTTCGACCCGGCCTTCGACTGTGACCCTCGACTCTAGGCCCGATCATGGCTCAATTGCTGGGCTCGAATCTAGCAGAAGCAAATTTCCAACAGAAGGAAATTGCAGCAGTTGTTCTAGTTCAATTTTTGATCCGTTAACCATCCGAAACTCACCCGAGGCCTTCAGAACCTCAACCAAATATACCAACAAGTCCTGAAACATCATACAGACTTAGTCGAATCCTCAAATCACCTCAAACAACACTAAAACCATGTATTACACCACAATTCAAGCCTAATAAACTTTGAAATTTATAATTTCTACAAACGACTCCGGAACCTATCAAATCACGTCCGATTGACCTCAAATTTTGCACACAAGTCATAAATGACATAACAGAGGTATTCCAATTTTCAGAATTGGATTCCGACCCCGATATCAAAAAGTCAACCCACCGGTCAAACTTCTCAAAAATAAAACTTTCGGCATTTTAAGCCTAATTCCTCTACGAACTTCCAAATAATATTCCGGACACGCACCTAAGCCCAAAATCAACATATAGAGCTATTGGAATCATCAAAATTCAAATCTGAGGTCGTTTACACATAGGTCCATATCCGGTCCACTTTTCTAACTCAATTTTTCAATTATGAGACTAAGTGTCTCATTTCACTCCGAGTTCCTTCCGGACTCGAACCCACTAACCCGATATAACATAATATAGCTGAATAACACAAAATGAAGTAGGAATGGGGAAAACGGGGTTATAACTCTCGAAATGACCGACCGGGTCGTTACATTATGGTTATGACTTGATACATCGTTTTCAAACTCATACAATGTGTATGTCTGAGATTCGGGTCTTGCAAGGAATTCCAAATGTTGGAAATTAGGTTTAAAGTTTATGGACTAAGGTTGAAGTAAGGATCCTCAGTTAGGTGGTGTTGTCGGGCTTATATAGATTGGGGTGACATGGGATCAACCATGGTTATGTGTATGGTGAGGGTATATGGCAATTTGACGGCTTTGGAATGAATCTTGGAACGTTGGAGGACGAACGTATGTTTAAGTGGGGTAGAATGTAACGGCCCGACAGGTCGTTTTAGGCATTAGCATTCCATTCGGTGGCTTGTGACTTTGAGTAGCTTCATATTATGTATTATGACTTGCGTGTATGGTTGGTTTTGGCTTTCGAGCAGTTGAGGATTGATTTGGAAGAATGATTCACGTTTTAGAAGCTTTAAGTTGGAAGAGTAGACCAAGGTTTGAGTTTTGAGTAAATGAACTCCGAATCGGGTTTTAATTATTTCAATCGGGTTGTATGTTGATTTTGGAAATGTCCACAATATTTGGTTCAATTTCGATGAGTTTTTGATAAGTTTGGGTTGTATGGTGATTGCTTTCGGTTTCGACGTCAATTTGAGTATAAAGCTTACCATATTGATCAAACAGCCTTTTGATTTGTGTTTTGACTAAACTATTATATCTGTATCGTAATTTTGGAATCATAGAAGCTGGAATCATCAAGTTTTGACATTGTATGAGGAATTTATGGTCATTTTACTAAGAATTCGGTTGCCAGATTTGTCAGATTAATTACGCAATTGCCACTGAATTCATATTTAAAAATCTACACTATTTCCAAATATTGAAATCAACATATCTCCTTAAATATAAAGTCAAATGGAATGATTCAAAAGCCTAATTTGACTAGAATGTCACGAGAAATCTATTGAAGAAATCAAAAGTGTGTTTCAGGATTGTTTGGCAAAAGAAACAAGGCAGATGAGCTGGGCAGAAGCATATAATATCGAGGGTTTGTTCATTTGGTCATATTTTGAGTAGGGGATCTCGGATATGGGCGCTTTTGGAGGTGATTTTCACCACAAGGATTGGGGTGAGTGTTCTATACTCGGTTTTGGTTATATTTCATACATCTATCTTCATTTTTAGAATTTGATTGATGATTTTAAAGTGAAATTTGGGGGTTTTTATCTAAAATTTTATAAAGTGAATTTTTGAGTTTTGAACATCGATTCGGACTCGGATTTGAATGATAATAGTATGGTTGGACTCGTAATTGAATGGGTTGTTGGATTTTGGTGAGTTTCATCGGATTTAGGGGTGCGGACCCGGGTTTGACTTTTTGGTGGACTTAGGGCTTTTAATTAAAGATTCCATTTTTATCGATTGGGTTTATTTACTTTGGCATTATTTGATGTTCTTGAGTTGCTTTTGAATTACTTTCGAGCCGTTCAGAGGTTGATACGTGCGGGATGGCATTTTTAGAGTATTGTTTGGCTTGCTCGACATTGGATTCAACTTGTTTGAGGTAAGTAGCACTTCTAAACTTGGTGCTAAGGGTATGAATCCCTGAACATACGTGTTATGTGTTTGGTGTTGAGATGATGCACTTGCTAGGTGACAGGTGTGTCTGCATGCATCGTATGAATTATGACTCGGTGGATGCTATGGTACTTGTAGTTACCAAATCTTGTTTCTATCCATGAAATTTCTATGTGCTAGAGTAATTGAGCTATGATCCATATTAGAAATCATGTTTAGGCTATATGCTTATTCTCTTGGGACCCACTGAGGTCATTTCTGCTGTTGAGTTTTTTGCTTAAATTGTAATTTCATACTCAGTCATATTTGTTCATTTGCATATCATATCTCAGTCTCTGTTATCATTTATTATTACATCACGTATCATTGTTTGGGCTGATTGGCATGAGATTTGTGAGCCCAAAAAACTGAAGAGATTGATCACTGAGTGAGGCTGAGGGCCCGATTATGAGTGATATTAGGAGATCAGGCTGCACGCCGCAGCATGCTTTATTGATTCATGATGGGATCGGACTGCACGACGCAACATGCCATGATTGGCTTATATTAGCGCTTGGGCAGGATTCGCCCCTCCGGAATCTAACATACCTGATGATACCCAGTTTTGCCCTCATATTTTATAAAATATTCTATATACTTTAAAAATATCATTTTGCATTATTACTCGATTTACAAGAGTCATATAAGTATTTTTTATTATTTTCTATTATTTTTAAAGCTTTAAAATTGATTTTCTCGCATTTAAATTATTCAAATATTTAGTGATTATCCCTTCAAATTATTTTGGGATGATTTAGTCATCCAATTATTATTTATACCAACATGTATGTTTTATAACATGTTTTACTTTATTATATATAATTACATTTGTATTTTGAGCTATTTACATAATTTTGCAATAATAGCCTATATTCTGTACCTAATTACATTTATTACATTGTTTATGCTAAAGTAGCATTTTTTATATTTTTACAATGTTAAACTATTTTCAATCCTTTTACTACATAAGTAATATTTTTATTATTTATTAATTATTTTAAATAAATTTTGTATATTTAATTTTATATCCAAAACAGGGCAAATTTCGGACCAAAATATGGCCCAAAATGATTTGGCCCACCCCAGCTCACCCTTTACCAGCCCAAAATCAAACAACCCTTTAATAAACCCGGTCGGTACCCGTATTATATGACCCGCCCCACTCTTCCCTTCATCCCAACCATTATTCTCAGAGACCAATAGCTCACAGCCCGTCTCCCATCGTTAATTAATCTGCCCCAAGCCCTAATGCCTATTTTCCCTGAGACGCCGCCCCCAAACACTCCTTATCCTCTTCTTCTCCCCTCAAACTCTAGTAGCCGCCTCCTTTATCCTCCCCAACTCCGACTCTAATATGGAGTCTCTCCGTGATTTTCCTTCCATATATGCTAGATCTCTCCGTTACTTACACGATTTTGATATCACATTATACTTGCCTATCTTTGGCAAGTACCAGGTCTTGAATCAAGTACAATCATCTCCAGATCTTCAAGATTTGGACGGGTTTTCATCAATATGCATCATAGCAAGGTTATATAAGTCCAGTTTCGTGATATTCTTTGGCTATTATGAGAATAAACTCCATCTGGAACTAGGGTTTACACGATTTTTACCTAAATTCATTCTGAATTTATTTTTGCATGTTTCCCTTTCCTTATTTACGTTTGATTGATTATATTTCCCTTTTTGTTCATTAAATGTTCTACTACTATATAAATCCCTTCCCCATTCCCTTTATAGGCAAGAACAACGACCACTTGACTACTGTTAGTGTCACTCCCTCACTCAATCACTCACACCGGAGTTCATTTTATTGGCCTTCCTAGTGCGAGCATTGCTCGGAGCTCATCTAAATCCCTTGTGAACTTTGACGCACTGGGTTTGGGGTTCTACTACTCTCTTCTGCTATTGATTATTGGAGTGTTGCTAAAAGTATTCTTCTTATTTACTTGTTCGTTAATCTGTAATTGGTAAGTACATTTTGGCCCTTGCAATTTCATTCTTTTTTTGTTTGAGTTCATGCTTTGTATATCTATGCCACTGAAACTTTTATGAATCAACATGCTATTATTTGCATCCCTATCTGCTCTGAAGTTATTCTTGAGGCTCTATACTTCTCTAGTATCTAAACTTTCCTAAATGTTAACCTTGATTCTTACTTTCTTAAGCATGTTTACCCTAGTGTGTTTGTGTGTGTTCGAATGCTTATTGTTGCTGCTTATTATGAGTTTATCTCTTTTCCTTGTTCTGGATTCTCGTGATAAACCAATTCATGCCCAAAATGTGTTCCAATTCCTGCTGAATCATTCAAGTATAACATAATACTTTCTTAGAGTTAATTATTGAACATGTTATTAGCCAAAAGTGTTTTTCCGCTACTTGCAAATTCTAATGTGTGTTCCCTGCCATGTTTAATCTTGTGTTCTTCAATACTGCCTAAGAATTCTAAGATGAGATTCAATACCTGGCCTCTTTTTCCATATGTAGTGAAGCCCTAGTGTATGCCAGTCCTGTTAACCTGGATTTGATATACTCTTGTCTATTATGAGTTCTAGTGTTGTTTAGACCTTGGTGTAATGATTGATAATGTTAAAATTTCTTATTAAGTGAATTGTTACAGACCATGTTCACCATCCAGTTTGTTGTGCTATTTTTGATCATACTTGCACTACGCTCTCATGCTTGGAACTTCCACATAAAAACTACTATTCACTTGCTCCTGTCTGAGATTTTGCAAGGTTCTTCTGTTAAAATCTTATGTCTAAAGTTATTTAAGTTGGTCCTGGATCATATTTTATTTTGAAACCCTACCTGGGATTGTTTGTTAGCTTGTGATTTCCATCCCATCATTTGAACTTATTCCTAAAATATAGCATGAGGCCATCTTATGTATATAACTCCATGTGATCTTGTCTATATGCTTTGGTTTAAACTACTGTTAGTTGCCGTCCTAAGAACTAAGTATGTTGATTTTAAACCTAATTGGGGAGGTAAGTCATTCATTTGGGCCTGGTGTTGGGCCATATATGTTGTTAGACTTGGGCGTTGGATTCATGCATGCTCTACTATTCTTATAAGCCTGGGATTTGGGGTCTATTGATCGTGCGAAAAGAAAGGCTATTGAAGGACCAGAAACATGCATTGGGTTATTTCGTGTTGGGCATGTCACTGTTCTATTGGGCCTATGGTTGTTTCATTCTCTAATTATTCATATTTGAGTTTTTAGTATTGCGTTTGGGCCTTTAATAACTTGTAATAATGAATAATAGGGAAATTCATAAAAGGGGGGATGGGGTATACTCTATTTTGCATAAAGGGTAGAAAATATGCCTATAGGATCTATGTGCTTTATTTGCTATTTCGTTTAGCATGCTTTATTTATGTGAAATAATAGAATCATGCCTATAAGAAATCACACACTTCAGTTAACTTGTCAAGTAGTGTACACTATTCAAAGCATGCTAGTTTAAGTAATTGCTATACTTGTTTCCATGTCTATTACTGTGAGCTCTTAGGAAGCATGCTTATAGGGATCAAATGCCTTGCTGAACTATTAGACAGCATGCCTATAGGATGCAATAATACATCCCTATACTCATCTACATATCACGTCTATAGCGCTCTAACTAATAAATTGATCAGTTGCTTCTATCTATACTCTAGATATCATGCCTATACTCTAAATGTTCCGAAATTCTTAGCAACTTCAATCTATTGTAGAAATATAACAAATTGAATCAAAATTAGGAAGGTGATCATGGTTCGAGCTCATTTGAGCATTTTATCAAACACTAAGTGTGCATTAAGGTTCCAAAGTCCCTTTTATGGAGAATTCCATCATCCCACAATCCAATCTTTACCATTTTTAGCTCAACAATCTTCCTACACCATTTGATAACACATGCATGTAAAATAAACAACTCTCATGCCCAAAAATTATCTTGCTAGTTACCCATTTTCAAAAAAATTCGAAATTAGGGTTTAGGGTGTAGAATCTTACCTCTAGGATGAAGGCCTAGTGAGCTTCCCTTCTTAATCTTCCAAAACTTGAGCAAGAATTGAAGAAAAATTATTGAAGAACACCTTCTCACTCTAGGGTACTCTCTCACACTCTAAAATGTCAGATTATGTCTCAATAATGGCCCAAAGAATGTATTTAACAAAATAGGGTCGGGTGTTAAAAACCCAAAAGTGGAGCTCCGGAACAAGGTACAACTTAATTGTTCTAAGTTCAAGATATGATCATATAGGACAGTTATAGTCCAATAATCCTACATAGCATAAACTTCGGTCGGGACGCACAATTCTGGACCTCGAAGAGTTCCTAACACCTTCTCTTTGAGGTAATTTGAGCTCTTACTCGATCTTTGGTGACGTAGACTAATTAAACAGAGTTATTCGCTATTAGGTGCCCTAACACACCTTAAAACTTATTAGGTGGCGAATCTTCTCTTTTAATACCCACTTAAAAGAGTTGTCACATGTCAAAACTCGCTTTCGAGAGAAAACAGAGCGTGACGGCATGGCGACTTTGTTGGGGATTTACACTTAGGCTCTTACCATAATGAAGTTGACTTATGTGGATTAATGGATATATTTGATGACATGTACATCCCTTCCCTTATTTTCCTTTATTTGTTTAAATTGCTATGACATGTACATCATCTCTCTTATTCTCCTTTATTTGCTTAAATTGTTATGACATGTACATCATCCCTCCGTTTCCTCCACCTTGTTTAAGGATGCTATATCATGTCTCTCTTGTCCCTATCTCCCTTATTGCTTCATTTAATTCTTGCACATTTTTTATGAGTTAAGCTGACTTCTCTTTTTGTCTTTCCTTTTTCTGTTCTTTCTCCCGTTCATGTTATATACACAATTTCATCATGCAAGTATGCATGTTTTCCACATCATCCTCCACTCGTGCTTATTATCAACATAGATGCGCTTGATGAGTGTCTGCGCTTTCCTAAAAAATACCCTTTTAAACCGGAAAGGCTTTTTAGCGGCAGACTAGTCGATCAACGGTGCAGTCGACGGTCCCGTGCCTTTCCCTCTTAAGTTATCCACTTGAGAGTACCAGTCTAGACCTGTATAGAAACCACACTTCGATTTAAAATGTACATGCATCATGCTAAACCTAGTAGGGATTGAGACGTCATCGACGCATCAACCCACTTAGATAAACCTTGTCCAAAGTCCAATGGGGTTTCCATAATCCCAAAAGACGCCATCATATTATGTGCATTACTTGGAGAAAACGTGCCAACATATTGATCATTATTGTGTAAATAGTCGAATCTATAGGGGGGAAATGGACTAACTTTTATTTGTTTGCAGAAAATGAAGCACGAAATCCCTAGGTTTGGTATGTTCCAAAATATCCTACCTCTGCTAATTGACTGGTGGAACGACCTTGTACCTTGTGACAGAAATCATGTGAGGAGAGTACTGGGTAACTTGCTATCTTTGCTAAATATCGAACCCAACAGGAGACTAATTGAGGCAACCACCATGTTCTGGGATAAAAAATGAGTTGTTTTCCGATTTGGCAATATAGAAATGACTCCTCTCCAGGAAGAAATAGGGGGCTTCACCAAGTTACATGGGATAGTCCGGGTCTATTAGTGCCAGAAAATCGCACCCCACGCGGGTTTCTGAAGATGCTGGGTTTTAATAAGAACGATGAACTGGTATGCCTGAAGAAATCATACATCCCTCTTGAATTCCTCTACGAGTGGTATGGGCATAAAATCATATTGCCTGCATCATGACAAGCTATCCATTACTTCTTTGGGATGGGTACATTGCCGGGTCTATGTCTTCATCGTCTGCTTCTTGGGTTTATTGACTTTTCCAATGTAAGGGGGAAGAATTCACAATCCCTTAGCCATAGTCGCCAGGATCTTAATGGAAAGTATCGAGGAGCAGAAATATACTTTCATCCCGATGATCTTAGCTAAGATGTATCGTGCTGGATCGGTGCAAGCATGGGTTCGGACACTTCGAGGGTTGTAATCTCTTACTACAAGTTTGGCTGCCGGAACACTTTCAGAGAGGTGATTATTTCACGGAGCTTATGTGAAGGCCATTGAAAGACTACATAGCCAGTCATCATCAAAAGAAGATGATATTCATTCCAGACATGTTTGCAAAGCCCAGAAATATTGCAGGTTGGGTGCGTTTCTTCAATAATCTGATAGACGAGCAAGTGCATTGGATGTTTGAGTGGTTTCCTAGTAGCGAGTTCATTATCAGGTCAAAAGGACTTACTCATCTAGTGCTGATCATGCTACGAGGCATCTACCCTTACGCTTCCCTAAGGGTAACGAGGCAAGCTGGCAGGAAGCAAGTCATACCTCGGGTTTCCAACATAGTTCAATACAAAGCAGATTTCAAAGAAGATGCCATCCCATTCAAATTTGAAGACCAACACATATGGAATCAAAAGATCATCATGGAGGGAGAAACTATTGAGCCTGATAGGTATCACGACGCTCATATATACTACTATCTCTCATGGTTGGAGGACGACATAGCCGGATAAACTAGGAGTCAATCTGAAAGATAGAATCATAGATGAAGTGGCTGAGGCATAGATGAAGTACAAGAGGCTACGTAAAAGGGTATTCAAATCTGAAGCCAAGCATATAGAACAACATAAGGTGGATATGGAGGTGATCAGAGAATGGAAGGAGATTGCAAACGAGTCGATAGAGAGGTTGGAGCATCTAGAGCAAGGACCGATGGAGCTAGAAGGGAAGATGAGAAATAGGATTTGGGATTGTCAAGGCATGGATCTTGATGAAGGAGGGAAGCTGGCAAAGGCTTACTTGCTACTTGACATGCGCGATATGGGAAATGTGATTGATGGAGCCAAGAGAGACAGGCATGGAGAAGGTCCTTTGGGGGCCAAGTAGACTAGGAGATGATATTCTTTACTGTTTTCTAGATTAGATTCCATTAGATTTTGATGTAATAAGGCTTAATGCCATTAGTGACTTTATAATTATTATTTTGATTTAGTGAGAGGTTGATTTAGCTTATTTTCACATTAATAGAATGAGGCAACGTTGGGATGAATTTTCTCAAAATATATGTGTCGCTAAGGCCTACCTCAGGCACAATGAGGTCCCCAAATTAGGATGCGAATTATTGCATGACCTTATGTGTTGCCTGCTCAAATATTACAAACGCCTCTTCATTTCGTCTTACTAACTTGGTTACATTTTGTTTTTCTTACTTTAAATTATTCACATTCCCAAAAGGTTGGTTCGAGCATTCTGGTGTCATCAACATACCACACCAGATCTAGAGGTCCTCCACCTTCTCCAACACCTAGCAACCCAAAAAGTAAAGGCAAATCCAAAGGGAAGATGCACGTTCTAAGTGGCAATCGAAAAGACAATGCTACCATAGCAGAAAATGTTGAAACCTTGGATGGAAGGAGTATGCCAGGTCAGAACGAGTTGGTCCTACGTTTGGAACAGAAAATCTTAGAGCTGTAGAGTAAGCTTGAGCAGGTCCAAAATCTCGAAACCCTCTCCCTTACTCTATATGTTCCTGACATCCTCTAGGAAAACACAACAACTCAGAAACACCACCGCAAAACACCCAAAACCAGAACCCACCACCCATAGCTACGCAAAATTCTCCCACCACGCACCACAACCACGCAACTCCTCAAAACCTTAACCCGCCGCTAGTGCAAACACCTCAATAACACCAACATCATCCAAACCAATACCCGTAAACCACCACTTATCACAACCCTCAAAATGCACCACAATTCACCCCCGATCCCCAAATTTTAATCAATGATCACCCATATACTCAAGTCCCATGATCACACCAAGGCAACCTGATATAAAAGGAAACCTTACCCCATACCCCGCAACAAACCCTATACATACCTGAACCAACTGAGAAAGACCTGCTCATCCGAAACATGGTAGAGGGACAAAACAAACTGGCAGGGAGAGTCCAAAGTGTTGAAGAAGGGAAGTGTATTAAAGGTTTGAGCTACGAAGACTTGTGTATCCATCCAGATGTAGAACTGCCAGAGGGTTACAAATCCTCTATGTTCGAGATGTTCAGTGACACCGGTGATCCTAAGGTGCATCTGAGAACTTACTGTGAGAAGCTTGTGGGAGTAGGCAAAAATGAACAAATCCACATGAAACTGTTCATGCGAAGTCTTACAAGAGATGCATTATGTTGGTATATCAGTCAGAATCCAAATAAGTGGGTAAATTAGGTGAGAATTGCATCTAATTTTATGGATAGGTTCAGGATTAACACAGAAAACGTGCCAGATGTTTTCTATATCCATAATCTCAAGAAGAAGCTGACAAAAACCTTCTGTGAGTATGCTACTCGTTGGAAATCATATGCCGCCAAGGTAAGGCCACCACTTGAAGAAGAACAAATGAACAAGTTCTTTGTTAGAGCTCAGGATCCGCAGTATTATGAAAGATTGATGGTTATAGAGAACCACAAGTTCTCAGACATCATCAAGTTAGGGGAAAGGATAGAAGAATGGTGCCCAATTTTGTAGTGCTGCAAGCTACCAACAAAGCCTTGCAATAAGGAGGTATCTCGAACAAGAAGGAATTGGGTGTCATGATTGTATCCCAAGGCACTAAGTCTCCCCTTACATACCATACACCTCCATCCACATATCAGCCCTCACCTCCAAAATACCAATACCCTGCCCCCACCTATCATACCTATAATACCCAACCTGCATATTACCATTCACCTCCTCCCGTCCACCAAAACTACCCAAAGCCACGACCAAACTTTGACCGCAGAGATCCAAGACAATACACCCCAATCGCTGAACCCATAGCCCAACTATATGGGAGACTAAAGGCCGCTAGTTATGTCACCCCCATTCCTGCTATTGCTGTTAAGAATCCTTCTCAGTGGGTTATACCCAATAAAACCTGTGCCTACCATTCAGGCATGCAGGGTCATACTATTGAGGAATGTTGCATAATGAAAGACATGATCCAGACACTGATCGACACCAAATTTATACAAGCCAAGGAGGTCGCGCCAAATGTTCGTATTAACCCTCTTCCTGATCATAGGGGCGAGGGAGTGAATGTGATAGAAACAGATGAAAATTGGGTTCAGGAGGGATCCATCGGACTTATTCAAGAGGGCGATGCTCCTTAAACATCTCCTGTCACCCTCTCGCCAATTGTGGTGCAAACCCAGGCACCGTTTGAAGTCTATGCTTTTCACTGTGATGGTAGCTCCAATACCGTCTTATAAGTTTGTAGCTGTCCCATAGGATTATGTGGCGGAGGAGAGAAGAAAAGAAAAGGCCAAGATGGAGGAGACAGGTGCTGTGCAAGGAATGAACAGAACTCGTAGAGTTTATACACTTGAGAATTTAGAGAAATAAGCAAAGAGAACACATCTAAGCCGCATGTCATGGAAACATGCACTGATGATATTTTGAGGAAGGTACAGGTGAGGGAATACTCTGCCGTTGATCACCTGAACAAGAATCCCACCCAGTTGCAAAACTTAGATACACACAAGAATGCCTTGATGAATGTATTAAGGGAAGCTTATGTGCCTACCGGTATCACTAGTGAGGAGATGGCCAATATTGTAGGACATGTATTGGAGAGCCACAAGATCACTTTCCACAAAGATGAGCTACCACCGGAGGGGTTGAGTCACAACAAAGCATTGCACATCACTATGCAATATGAAGACAAGTTCATCGCCAGGGTTCTAATAGATAGAGGTTCGAGCCTGAACATATGCTCGTTGACTACTCTGAAAAGATTGGATAAAGGCTTAATGAGATACATATGGGAAACTTGAATGTGAAGGCGTTATATGGATCTCAGAGAGCCACTATCAGAGAAATCAACTTTGATCTACAGATGGGATCGACCAGGTTCGATGACGAATTCCAAGTGCTAAATATATCTGCCACCTACAACTTGTTATTAGGACGACCATGGATACATGTAGGTGAGGAAATCGCTTCTACTCTGCACCAGGATGTGAGGATATTGGAAGGATAAATATACTATCATATTAAGTGAGTAAAAGCAATTGATAAGGGTCGATGGTGGAGCAATAAGATAGAAAGCATATTGATGTGGTTGGGGTATGAGACCGACAAGGGTATTGGCCAAAAACTTCAAGGGATCACGAAACTGGTACGACCACAATATCATGGCAAAACCTTTGCTCTCGGGTATGAATATACCGTGCAAGAATATCAGGATTGGATGCCACAGTATCATGCCGCCTACTATCTATTAGAGCAACCCATACCACCACTGAACCAGACGTTCTGCCAGACGAATATGATATGGGGATCCGAGGAAGATAAGGTTTTGGGTGGTATGAGGAAGCTGTTTTTGGACGAGGAAGATATGGACTGTAGTGTAATCTTAGAGGAGGAGGAGGAGGAAGACCTTACTACTCAGACGGTGGGAGAAGGAGTTGTTCTCAAGAACTGGGCTGCTGCACCATCTCGGGCTCGCCGAGTACCTGGGTAGCCTTGGCAGAATTAGCATGATTTATTTTGAAATTATTTTTGGGCATTTAATACATTTTCAGTATTTTGGTTTGAAATAATTACTCGAGAAAGCGAGTCGTACTTGTTGACAATTTTAAGTTTTATTAATGCGATATTTCTTTCGTTTTTTTTTTATTATCATTCTACATTCTTTTCAGTATAAATATTACATATCCTGATGAACCTACCACTGTGACATGTAATTAGACAACGCAACCTAAGGAAAGTGAGTCGGAAAATCTGGAGGATGATATAATACCTGACGAAATTGTCAAAGAGGTAGGGAATTTTTAAAACAACCCAATGTTCAATTTGGAAGAAACTGGGGCAGTTAACTTATGGGATTCTAAAACAGTCAAAAAAACTCGCATTAGTATTCATCTATCGCCATCAGAGAAGGAAGAGTATATCGGGATTCTAAAGGAATATGAGGATATTTGCACATGGTGCTACGACGACATGACTGGTTAAGCACGTCCATAGTGGCTCACAAGCTACCTACTAACCCTATGTGTGTGCCGGTAAAATAGAAGCTCAGGAAATTCAAGCTAGATATGAGTCTGAAGATAAAGGAAAAGGTTACTAAGAAAATCAAAGCCAAGGTCCTTCGAGTGGTCGAGTACCTAACCTGGCTAGCCAACATTGTGCCGGTTCTAAAGAAGGATGGAAAAGTCAAAGTGTGCATTGACTATCGAGATGTGAACAGAGCAAGTCCTAAGGATGAATTTCTGTTGCCCAACATACACATACTGATCAATAACTACGCCAAGCATGAACTCCAATCCTTAGTGGATTGCTTCGCAGTATACCACCAGATTTGGATGGACGAAGAGGACGCCGAAAAGATAGCTTTCATCACGTCATGGGGGATATATTGGTAAAAAGTGATGCCATTCAGTTTGAAGAATGCTGGGGGTACCTACATGAGAGCCATCATGACTCTTTTCCACGACATGATACACAAGTAAATAGAGGTGTACGTGGATGATGTTATCATCAAATCTAGGAAAGGTTCAGATCATATAGTAGACTTGAGGAAGTATTTCGACCGGCTTCGAAAGTACAATCTAAAGCTAAATCCTACAAAATGTGCTTACGAAGTCCCTGCTGGGAAGTTGCTGGGTTCCATCGTCAGCCGCCATGGTATTGAGCTAGACCCATCAAAAATCAAAGCTATTCAGGATTTTCCACCGCCAAAGAACAAGAAGGATGTGATAAGTTTTCTCGGACGCCTCAATTATATCAGCCATTTTATAGAAAAGTTAACAGTGATATGTGAGCAATCTTCAAAATGTTGAGGAAAGATGTTGCGATGAGCTGGACCGAAGAATGTCAAAAGGCGTTCGACAAAATCAAAGAGTACTTGTCTAAGCCACCCGTGTTGGTTCCCTCGGAGCCAGGAAGACCTTTGCTAATATATTTGTCCATGGTGGATGGAGCCTTTGGTTGTACCTTGGGGTAACATGATGAAATCGGGAGAAAACAACAGGTGATATATTATCTGAGAAAGAAGTTCATGCCTTATGAAGCCCGTTACTCTTTGTTGGAACGCACCTGTTGTGCTTTGTCATGCATAGCCCAAACATTTAGACAATATTTCTATGAATTTACAACATATCTTATATCAATGATGGATCCACTAAAATACATCTTTCAGAAACCCATACCTACGGGTAAGTTGGCAAAGTGGTAGATATTGCTGAGTGAGTTCAACATCATCTATGTAACTCTGAAGGTGGTCAAGGGGCAAATGTTGGCCGATAACATGGAAAACACCCCATGGATGGAGAATACTAACCATTGAAGATGTATTTTCCCGACAAGGAAGTGTCGTTTGTGGTGGAAGACATTGTCAAAACATACGATGGTTGGAGGATGTGTTTTGACGGAACCGCAAACTTCAAAGGAGTGGGCATCGGAGCTGCTTAAGTATCAGAAACCGGTCAACACTACCCGGTATCCGCCAAGCTCAGGTTCCCATGCACCAACAATATGGCATAATACGAGGCTTGTATCTTTGGGCTCAAATTGGCCATTGACATGAATATTCAGGAGTTGCTCATAATCAGAGATTCAGATCTGTTGGTACATCAAGTATTAGGAGAATGGGCCTCTAAGAAAACCAAAATATTTCCATATTTGCATTGTGTACAAGATTTGATCAAGAGGTTCACGAAGATAGAATTCAAACATGTCTCGAGAGTTTAGAACGAGTTCGCAGATGCACGGGCTACCTTGTCTTCCATGATACAACATCAAAACAAAAATTTCATTGATCCTATCCCGATAGATATTCGTAAGCAGCTAGCTTATTGTGATCATGTTGAAGAGGAGTTTGACGGAAATCCATGGTTACACGATATGAAGGAATATTTGGAGAAAGGGGAATACCTAGAGAATGCTACACACACTCAGAAGTGCACACTTCGAAGATTGTCCAACCACTTCTTTTAGATCAGAGAAATTCAGTATAGAAGGACTCCTGACTTGGGGTTACTGCGATGTGTCAATGCCAAGGAGGCTTCTAGATTGCTCAAAGAAATACATGCAGAACCTACGGACCTCATATGAACGGGTTCGTATGGCCAAGAAGATACTAAGGGCAGGATATTTCTGGATGATTTTGGAGACAGACTGTATCAAGTATGTATAGAAGTGCCACCAATGCCAGGTGCATACTGATATGATATGAATGCCACCCAACGAACTCAATGCAACGAGTTCACCCTGGCCTTTCTCTGACTGGGGCATGGACGTCATTGGACCAATTGAACCCGCTGCTTCGAACGGACATATGTTCATTTTGGTAGCTATAGATTACTTCACAAAATGAGTTGAAGCCTCTTCTTATAATGTTGTGACTAAGAAGGTCGTTGCAGACTTCGTTTGGAATCATATCATTTGTCGATTTGGAGTACCTGAGTCAATCATTATCGACAATGCCGGCATATCTCAACAGTGATTTGATGAAATCCATGTGTGAAACATTCAAGATCAAACACCAGAATTCTACAACATACTAGTCATAGATGAATGGAGTCGTGCAAGATGCCAATAAGAACATCAAGAAGATATTAAGGAAGATGATAGACAACTACAAGCAATGGCATGAGAAGCTACTGTTTGCTTTGCTCGGGTAGCGTACCACAGTTCGTACGTCAATAGGAGCAACCTTCTATCTACTGGTCTACGATACTGAAGTTGTTATACCTGCCAACGTGGAGATTCCCTCCTTAAGAATCATTGTAAGGCCCTATAAAATTTCACAAAGGAATTTAAGGTTTTGTGGTGCCGAAAGTTTCGCCGCGGCTCGGACTTTTTGGGTTGAACAATGCACTATGGAGTAAAGGAAATGTTTTGCCAAAAAAGTCATTTGTGCGGCCCACTATGCGATCGCAGAATCACTCTACGGATAGCATAATGGTCGCAGAGTGAATCAGAGGCGGGCCGTCTTGGATGTCATTCTGCGATTGACTATGCGACCACAGAACTGTTTTGCGGTTCATTATGCGACCACAGAATAGGTCTGCGGGCCGCATAGTGACCGCAGACCGAGGCAGGTATCATCAGCTTTGGGGGTCAAATTGCGGGGCCGATATGCACCGCATATCAATTATACGATCTCATATGTGATCACAGACACTGTTCCGTAGCTTCATTTTTGGGTTTTTACAACCCAACCCTACTTCGTTAAATAGACGCAATGGACCATTTGTGAGCTAAAATCTGACATTTTGAGAGTGAGATAGTGCCCTGGAATGAGAGAGTGATCTTCAACAAATTGTCCTTCAATTCTTGCTCAATTCTTTGAAGATCGACAAGGAAAACTCACTAGGTCTTCATCCTAGAGGTAAGATTCTACACCCTAGCCCTTAATTTCAAAATTTATCTAATGATGGGTAATTAGCAAGACAATTCTTGGGTATGAGAGTTGGTTGTTTTGCATGTATGTATTATCAAGGGGTGTAGGGTGATTATTGAGCTAAAAATGATAAGGAATGGGTTGTGGGCTGATGGAGTCCTCCATAAAAGAACCTTGAAACCTTAATGCACACCTAGTGTTTGATAAAATGCTCAAATGAGCTAGAACCATAATCATCTTCCTAATTTTGGTTCATTTGTTACATTTCTAATATAGATTGAAATTGCTAAGATTTCCAGAACATTTTAGAGTTTAAGGAAGCTAAAATTGAGGTATGTTGTCTAAGCTTTTCTTTAAAAATTGGATTCCCCATTACCCTTTTAAGTTCCAAGATGTTGATTACAAATCGAGTCTTCCGAATAAGTTTTGTGACAAAGATATATGTTTAATTTGTGTTCAAATGCTCTTATCATATTGCATTATAAATTGAGGATGTTTTCCAAACTATGGATTGTGTATTTACATGTTATAATTCCAAGTCATGATTTATGTAGAAATTATTATGTCAAATTGTGTATAGATTGAGATTGGGACTACACCTCCACCCGCATACATTGGGGTGAGGTGCCAACGCCGCTTTGTGTATGGTTTTGGTATTATTGTTGAACCACCACCCGCATATATATATATATATATATATATATATATATATATATATATATATATATATATATTGGGGTGAGGCGGTATAGCGTCTTTGTGTAGGTATTGGCATCATTGATGCATTTCCACCCGCATACATTGGGGTGAGGCGGCATGGCCGCTCTGTGTAGATTCTTGGTACTGTGGTTATACCTCCAACCGTATACACTGGGGTTAGGCGACAGGGCCGCTTGAGTAGAGTTGTGGTATTGTGCTTACACCTCCACCTGCATATATTGGGGTGAGGTGACGGGGTTGCTTTGTGTAAAGATGGTTACAGAGGATTTCATCTTAAACTCTTTAAATGTTATTGACAGCTCTTAATAAGCTTGCTCTGGCTTAAATGGTTATCTGTGCTATTCTATTGCCGCCCTGATTCATCATATTCATCCTTTACATCCGATTTCTTTAATTGGTGTTTAGGTTTCATACTAGTGCTATTCGATGGAACTAACGTCCCTTTTGCCGGGGGCACTTCATCTTTAATGGATGCAGGTGGTTCCACAGCAGGAGACATCGATCAGTGATTGTGGTACACTCTCTTCCCAGCTGACTTGGTGAGCCCCACTTCATTCCGGGGTCATGTATCTTTTGTTCTTTGTGTACTGTGTTTGAGGTATAGCCGGGGCTTATTGCCGGCATTATCGTAGTACTCTTCTTTATCTATAGAGGCACTGTAGACATAGTGTGGGTTGTATATTGGTGCTGGAAAAGTTAAACTATGTTATCTTATGGTTGTATTATCTGTTCCATTAGAGACTTTAAAATGATGAAACTATTTGTAATGAATTGGTATTGTAGACATGATCACCATACCGTCTTTTTAAAGAAAATATGTATTATCGTTATTCATGGATGAGTTTGGGTAGAAGGAAATCTAACAAGCTTGCTCGGCCAGGTTCACTCGGTTGAGCGCCAGTCACTCTCCCCGATTTTGGGGCGTGACAATCATATAGGAGGATGGGCTTAGTGATGCGGAATGGATACGAAGTCGGTATGAGCAATTGGCTCTAATTGATGGTAAGAGGATGAACGCAATATGTCATGGTCTACTCTACCAGAATAGAATGGCAAGGGCTTTCAACAAAAAGGTTGGATCGAGGCAATTGGTATTGAAATAGATCTTCCCACGCTAGGACGAAGCAAAAGGGAAATTCTCATCTAATTGGAAAGTCCCTTACATGGTTTACCGAGTACTAACAGGAGGAGCGCTTATACTTGCAGAGATGGATGGAAAAATATGTCCAAAACGTATAAATTCAGACACAGTGAAGAGATATTATGTTTATGATTGTATTTGCACTTTCTTTTGATGTAACATGAACTACGCTAGACCTGATTCTCGTTTAAGAGGGGACATGTAGGCAGCCCTGTGCGTTCGATCACATCATAATAAAATCTTCATTCCCCTCTACGGTCATGAACCGGGGCAAGGTTTCGAGTTTGTCAATTTCATTAAGTCAAGGATCACCAAAGAAGGGTATCGCCGAAAGTATGTATTTAAACTGGGGTAGAATTTTGAGGAGGATCCTCAAAATTCCAAGTCGAGAAGGTTGTAATGTCTCAAAACGTGTCACAGTCTATAGTTCAACAAAAATTATTTGTTTTATGCGTCATAACACATTTTGACAACTGCATTTCTTACAAATAATTTATTGCAAACGTATATTTTCAAAACTTTCATTTCAGTAATAGCCAAATGTTACCCAGGGTGACTCAAACAAGGAGTCAAGACAAGGAGCTAAGGCGAAAAGAGGCACGAACCAACCTTCCCCAAAACTCACGATTTTTCTTTGGATGCAGGCATAACAAACATAGCAAACACATGAAACGAGATCACTATCTTCACACTAACAGAAGTCGCTGAACGTAAAGTGTCAAGCTAAGAACCACTTTGCTTCTTCATATTTGATCATCACTTTCTTTGCATCAGGTTAAACATTTCCCTCATCACTACACAGGGCTAAGCATTGCCCTGATTTCTCTGCATATGGCTAAGCACTGCGCTCCTTATTCTGCATAAGTCTAAGCATTGCCTCCCCTATTGCATAAGGCTAAACTCTGTCTTTCCTTGCATGAGATTAAGCTTTATCTCTACTACATTATATGAGGCTAAGCATTACCTTCATGATTGCATAACGCTAAACTATACCTTCCCTTGCATGAGGCTAAGCATTGGCTCCATTACATTGCATGAGGATAAGCATTTCATCCAATATTGCATAAGGCTAAACTCCGCCTTTACTTGCACGAGACTAAACACTGTCTCTACTACATTGCACGAGGCTAAGCATTGCCTCCATTATTTCATAAGACTAAACTCTGCCTTTCATTGCATGAGGCTGAACTCTGCCTTTCCATGTGTGAGACTAAGCACTGTTTCCACCACATTGCATGACGCTAAGAATTTCCTCCATTATTGCATAAGGCTAAACACTGCATTCCTTTGCATGAGACTAAGCATTGTCTTTGTTAGATTTGCATGAGGCTAATCACTGTCTCCATTAATGTATAACGCTAAACGCTGCCTTTCTCTATATAGGGCTAAGAACTTCCCTCATCACATACAAGGCTAAGTGCATCCTTGTTTTGTTCTCGCATATGATTAAGCATAACATGTTCCTTCTATCAAACGATCGATATCGTCGCATCTTTGAATTTCATGGGCAGAACATCGTCATATTGTCCAAAGGCATCATAGTCTGAAGGCATCATCCTCATAGCTGACGAACGTAAAACACACACTTAAATTATGCTCGCTAATCAAATATAATATAGTATAATATCGTATCCACATGGATTGGATTTAAATAGTATTCTTATAGTTTCTAGTTTGATTGCTATCCAAGTTGATCAACAATTGAGATTTATGTGATTTCTAACTAAAATTAACTAAGAGTCTAAAGCTATTAACTAATGACAATCAAAACAAGGAATAAGCAAAGAAAGTTATCAGTAGGAGAAGATATGGTTTTGATATGATAGGTTCAAGATAATTGTTCAGGATATAAATCTAGATAATTTACTTCTAATGTTCAAGTGAGTCTCTCGAATTCACTTAATTATTAGTTCAAAAGTTCAGCAGAAAGTCCTCTCTCGATTAAGTCTCAACCTCGCAAGATGAACAAATTTAAGTTTTATAAATATATGCAAGATTTCATAGTGGATTGGCATTTAGAAAACCTCTTTTGATTATTCTCCTAACTAGGTTTAATCAATAATTAAACTAGCCTCTTTCGATTACTTAGAAGAATCTATGAACTCAACCAACAATATAGTGCAAATATATCACAAGTTATGCCTCTCTCGATTACATGAACAAGTGAATATAGATGCAACAATTAAATTATCCAAAAATGATTCACTACATAAAACTAGAGTTATAATCCACAAACAATCATCAATACACCAAATTCATCAAACCCTAAAAGGAACTACTCTATAATCATGGAGAAATTCATCACAAGTATAATTAAAGTATAGAAAAACATAAATTCGATCCAAACTCGGGTCTTGAGTGATGAAGGAATGATGAAATCCTTGTGCTTGTGTTATTCCAACTCCTCCTTAGCTTCCTTAGGTCAAAAGTATGTCAAATGTCTAGAAAATAATATTTTTTCATGTATTTATACCAAGTAGGGTCGAGCCCAAACGAAATCACCCTTTCCCAGCCGAAGTGGGAAACCTGCAAACTTATTATTTTTCATATGTCGCCGGCTGCGTCGTAGTAGTGATTTTTCTTTTCAAACCATGAAAACCTAGCCTCTGAACTTTGTCAAATTTCTGACACAAAAATTCACTATTGTGTCGCACTATGCGTCGCCTAGTGCGTCGCATTAGTGCAATTCTTCAGCTGTTGCTTCTTCCTTGATTTTTGACGTCCAGAAGTGATCCTCGACCCCCCCGAACATGATCCCAACTTAATCCTTTGGGCTTTTACTCATACTTCAAAGCTCCAAATATCTCGAATTAGTTCCATAATATCTACATAACTCGGAATCACTCCTACAAGGCATACGATACACAATAAGTGAAAAACACTACCAATTAAAGCTCAAGCGCAAATGAAGTGCAGTGAATTAGAGTGCAATAAGAGATTAAAACACGAGATTATAGACTACCATCAATATCCCACACTTAAACCATTTCTTGTCCTTGAGCAATCAAACTACACTTCATATAAGTACGATCTTTTTAAATAACTCTCCTAACTAATCACACCAAGAATAATTAAAATAGATTAAGCACTCTAACGTAACATCCTTGCCTCAAGATTTGACTCAAAAGCACCACACATTTTTCAGAACCCGTTCACTTACTCTAACATAGAGGTCAACGACATTACCTTTCCTTTATGAATTAAGTGCCTTCACACAACAATAAAGAGTAGTTCCACACACAATAAAATTTAAGAACTATTAGGAACTCAAGATAGAAAGAATTCGCTCACCCTCAGAAACAACATTCATGTGCCACAAAAGACATACCATAAGCTTGCCCGTAGTGTACTACTCTACTAATTGAGCTCATTCAGTCAAGGATCAAGTAGGACTTTAATTGGTTGTAATGTAGGCTGCGGGATGGGTAGGATACATTTGGATATAATAGTGACTACACCTCCCTAATTACTTTAATACATACGATTAACCGTTCAAAATCCCACACTTATTTCAAACCATAACTCCACCTTCACATTAATATAAATTAACTCCCTACTTCTTTAAGCACAAATACATCAAGAATTACCACTATCAAGGAATATTTTTCACAATAATAGAAAAATTTTTCTTTTTATTTTCTTATTCAATTCAAGTGGATCTTACTTTTTTCAAAACAATGCACCTTTTTCCTCTTTCAATAGTTCCACTCAAAAGCCAAACCAACACCCCACACTTTAATTTTTACAAAGTTCATAACAAATGCAAGTGCTCACTAGAGGTATAAGGTTCAAATAGGTGGTCAATACAACAAATGGGTTAGTCTTGTAACGTGGTTGCCAATGAAATAGGATTACAGGCTCAAAAGGGTTAACTATGATACATAACAATTAGGTGGGTAATAGCATATATTTGGCTCAGCAAAGAAATGCCTATATCACTTCCAAGACTGAATAAAACTACTATTTCGCTTTGCAAATACACGGAGAAAGTTCTAGACATCAAATGCAATACATAGAATACACCAAACCTCACACACACATGAAACATAACTCACTCAGGATCGGACTATCAAGACACTCTAGTCAAAGCAGCTAAGCAAACTTAATATCATACAATTTAAGGTACTTGTACAAGAGTCAAATACTATGCCTAAGAGTCACAACTAAAGCACTCACTATTCTCAAGGCATAATAAAGTCATGAGATATTGCCTTCAATTCAAATCACAACACAAGGTTTGCTACTTCTAAAACAAAAAAAACTAATTACACCCGGTTCAAAAAAAACCCTTGAAAAAGAACCGCGGCACAAAGAAAATCAAAGGGGACTTATTACACTACCTACAAAAGAAAATCTTTTTTTCTTTTTCCTTCGACTTAAATCCCTCAAGAAACCTGTCGATGATATACATCGTTGGGAAAAAGCAAAACTTTTAAAATTTTTAATTTTTTTATCTCTAACTACTACAACGACCAAAAAGAAATACATACAAACATACATACAAATATTCCCCTCCCTACACTTTAAGTTGTAGCATGTCCCCATGACACACAATTAAAAGAATACGGTAAAGGAAACTTTCCTGAACATCTAGTCGGGGTCTGAGTCAAAGTCGGGGTCCATTCCTCGCGCCCGAACTAATGCACACATCCATGCGGGTAGCTTCTTCTCAGCCTTATTAGTACACTACATCTTGTGACACCTCATTATATTAAAAGGTGTTCATAATATCCTCGAAGTCTATTAGATGTGTATTTGGATCTTCGATCATCTTTCCTATGAAGACACAACAATTTTGAAGGGCTTGAAGCAACCCTTGCTTCAACTCGAAATTGTTAGCTTCAATTGGAGGCGGTCTCACACTTGATAAGACTTGATTGTAGACCGGTCTAGCATAATTTCCTAGTGGTCTCCTAGGCATGGGAGCTATATTTTTGAACTGGTCTGCAGCCAAGGGTTGATTCTGAGCAATTCTCCAACCCCTCTCTTCTTCATAAATAATCTGTGCATCTCTAATAGTTGCTTCCTTAGCATCTCGTGTAACTTTTTCTCGTTGTTGGGCTGCCTCTCTTGCAGCCAAATCTACATTATCATCACCGTTTCCAGCCATAGTTCCTTTGGTTGAGGATTGCCCAACATTTTCTGTTCTCGGTGAGATTTGTTTCCTTCCTCAGTTGTCGTAGTTGTTTTTCTATCCCGGACTCATATCATAGCACTTCTTTCGCTGCAGCTCGAGTCATGCACCAATCTAAACCTGTAACCTTCACATAGTCAACGGACACCGAATGTAAAAAGAGAAAAATAAAAAGAAAAAGAAAACCTCAATTAGCACTATAAACTATTTCAAAAATATATAACCTCAAATTTTAAAATATTTTAAAAAACCCTATTATCTCTTCTATTTTGGGCGACCTTTGATGGAGGAGTAACACAGCCATGGCTTCAGCGTCCTCTCCCCAGCCCATGGCTGTGGGAGAGCCAATTACAACCCCTAGTTCTTATGCTACAAAACTAGTTTCCAGTCATACTACACAAAACCTAACCAAAACAAAGCTTAAACCTATCGATATTGTTTATGGAACTCTAACTATACAGTTTACTATGGAGGAACAAGCAGAATTTGCCATGGAAGAATGATTAAATCAGGCTATAGTCATGAAAATTAGTCAAGAGGCTCCAGATTTGAACATCAGGAGAAGGCTATTGCCCAAGCACTTTCTTGTTAAAGGTAATTATTTGGTAGGACGGCTTACGCGTAAGCAGCTGTTGTTGCGTTCTGATCAGTATGAATATTTTGTTATGTCATTATCTAGAACTGTGAATTATTTACCATATAATGGAGAAGAACATCAGTTTCGAATTTTTTCGTGGACTGTTGGCTTTAACCCTAGAGAAGAAACATCTATGGCGACAACTTGGATTTCTTTGCCAAATTTATCGCCTGAACTCATTGTTGTCGATAACAGCTGCTGGGAAGCCCATTGCTGTTGATAAGGCCATGTGGTACAAAACACGACCTAGCACTGCTAGGGTTAAAATTATTCTTGATCTTTTAGCCAAACATCCAAAAATTTTAACATTGCAATATTTGGATGAAAGTACTGAAAAAATAATTGAAGCAGCCCAGGAGATCGTGTACGACAACTTGCCTTTATATTGTACCTATTGTAGACGTCAAGGTCATGGTTAGAATATATGTCGTTTGAATTTGTCAAAGAATCATTAAAGTGTAGGGAACAGGGCAGTCGAGGATCGTGGCGATCAGATTTCTATTGAGAAGTTTCAAGGTGATCTTAGGAAATTGTTGGATGCTAAAAAAAATGCAGAAGGTTGTTGAAGGAACAAGACTGGATGCAGCTAATATAAACGTGGACAATTCCATGGTAGTACATCAAGGAGATGATGCGAATAAGCTGATAAATATAACAGTTAGTATTGATCGATCGCAGGTTCATTTGAGGCAACTGGTGAATAAAACATTGCAGCATGTGGCTGATGGAAAAGGCTTGGAATTACCACAAAATACAGGTGATAAATCTAATGTTGTTGGTCAAGGATTAGATGTTATTAAGGCCCAACACTTAGCAGCAGTGTCTGGTAAAATTGTGTGTCACATAGCTAGCAACTTGAAGGAGCAATGGAAAGAAGTTAAGGATAATCGTGTTAAGAATATTACCAAGCAGAATGAAGTTCAAGGAATTACCGGAAAAGAAATAGTTCCAGTTAATCAAATGATAGGGCAGCAGATTCAAGTGGGGAATAAGTTTGCAGTATTAGAAGTGGAGGATAGTGAGAGAGAAGAGGATAATGTGGTGCCTAAGCAAGTTCAACCTAATAACAATGTTGTAGTTTTTGAGGAGAATGGTGGAGAACAAGAGGCAAAAAAGTAACTGTTATTATTGGAAGAAGGCAGTTGGCGAAGCCTTAGACCTAATCCCACTTCTACTGAGATATCTCTTAACCCAGTAGCGCCAGTATATAATCCTAGTTCTCAAGGGATTGGGGTGTTGAATGAAGGTAATAAAGGCATCTCACAAGGTAAAGAAAAGGAGAATTATGTAGCAAACGAGAAGGAAACAACTGCACAATGGGTGAGTAGAACATTTTCACACAATGTTACAACAAATCACTCATGCCAGGAGATCCATCTCAATCTTTAGTCTCGTCAGAGATACAAAAGTTAAATGAAAAGTTGCACAGTCCGGGAAGCAAATTGTGGTGTGACCAAGTTGAGGAGCATTCTGAAGAAGGAGAATGTTTTGATGATTTGGAGGACAATGAGATAATGGATGATAAGGAGCAAGAAGAAGATGAACAAAGTTTAAATTAAAAGAGTGGTGGACTTGAACTAAACGAATCAGGTCTTCAAGTCGAAGGTGCAACAGTTGAGGAGCACAAACCTAACTCTAACCATACAGAAACTCATGCAGATACAGTAAACACTACTCTGAACCCTAATGCAACTCAGTTAATTGATCCTGGAGATACAAATTTTGGCGAGCATCTACAAGCTGATATTCCAGATGGTCAGATGATTGTTGTAGAGCAGGGGATGCAGCAGATAGCAAAACTTGGAGATACATTACAAGGAAAACTGGACCTGGGTCGAAAAGAAAATACTGGCAGCACTGTTCCAGCTCATATTCCAACTGATACAACTGGGATTGTACTGAAGGGCAATGCCAGTAGAAAATTTATTCCTAATCAGTTAAAGAATTAGATGATGAATGCAGAACAAGAGTTGGGTATTGAGGAAAATCAGCCTAATAAGGGCAGAGATTTGGATGAAAAATCAACCACAAAAAACTTCATAAATGTTGCAAGGAGAGGTGATCTTTCTCCTAGACTAATGGAAAAAGGGAAATCAGCTGGAGGAGGAAGAGAGAAACAATCAAAAAAAGACTCCCAATGTTCAACCAGCTGGGGTTCAAACGAGAAGACCTATTTCCAAATCCAATATCCAATGATGAATGCTATGATTTGGAATATTAGATCTGTCAACACTAAGCGAGCCTTTGAAAGGTTAATATCATTGCATAGGCAACATTATTTCCAGTTCATTGGCCTTATGGAGCCAATGCAACAGTCCAGGAAGCTAGATAGATATAGGAGGAAAATTAATTTTGCACACGCAATTGTTAATGTATCAAATAAAATCTGGGCTTTCTTTGATGAGAGATTTGATGTAACAATCTTGATGAACACGGAGCAACAACTGACTTTGCAGATGTCGGACATTGAATAATAGAAGGAATTCATATTAACTCTAGTGTATGCTAAATGTAAAGCAATAGAGAGAATTGAACTATGGGATAACATATATGCACTCATGTCTCATATGACTCTACCGTGGCTTGTTGGTGGAGATTTTAATGTGATTTGGGATGAAGAAGAGAAATATAGAGGTCTGCCTGTACATATTAATGAGATTGATGACTTTAGGCATTGTGTAAACACCTGCAACTTATTTGATCTTGGTTTCAAGGGAAGTATATACACTTGGTGGAATGGGCATGCATAAGAGGATTATATATTTAAAAGGTTGGATAGACGTTTGGGCAACATGGAGTTACAATATCTATGGCCAGGGTTGGAAATTAACCACTTGTTTAAGATAGGGTCAGATCATTGACCACTACTGTTGACTTGTAATGCTGATAGTCCTCCAATCAAGAAGCCTTTCAAATTCTTGAATTTTTGGATTAAGCATGACACTTTTTAGGATGTAGTGAAGGAAAACCGGAAAGCAGATTTTGAAGCAAACCTGTTCATCATATTCAACTACAAGTTGAAGAATCTGAAGAAGGCATTATCAAAGTGGAGTAAGGCATAATATGGTGATATTTTCCAGAAAATAGCAAGTTTGGAGGAGGTGGTGAAAGTACATGAGACACAATTTGAACTCAAACATACTATACAAAATAGGGAGAGATTACAAAGTGTGCAAGCTGAATTGTTTAAATTTCTAGCATTGGAAGAGGAGTTTTAAAAGTAGAAATCTGGGATGTCATGGTTCTTAGGAGCGCGACAGAAATACTAAATTCTTTCACGCACAAGTTAATGGAAGAAGGAAAAGGTTGCAATTGAAGAGAATTCAAAACATGCATGGTAACTAGATTGATGGCACAGAACATATGGCTAATGAGACAGTAGCTTTCTTTCACAAACTATTCCACGATTCTATTATTCCTACTACTTTTGGAATATTTGACCATGTACCTGAAATGTTGAATATGGAGCAGAACCAAAATCTCATTAGGCAACCTCTGAAGAGGTAAAGCATGTTGTTCTTGGCTTAAATTGTACAAGTGCAGGGGGACCAGATGGATTTACGGGCAGCTTTTTCCATGCTTGTTGGAATATCATAAGCGAATATGTGGTTGATATGGTAAAAGCATTCTTCAATGGCCAAGAATTACCAAGGTTTGTGACTGACACAAACTTGGTTTTATTACCTAAGAAGAAGGGTGTAAGTACTTTCTCTGATATGAGGCCTATTAGCCATAGTAATTTCATCAACAAGGTCTTTTCTAGAGTGATCCATGAGAGGCTAGTTGGGATTCTACCTAATCTTATTTCTGATAAGCAAGCTGGCTTTCTGAAAGGTAGGAGTATTGTGAAAAATGTGCTCCTTACATAGGAAATTATTACTGATATTAGGTTGAGAACAAAGGCCAGACCAAAGTAGTGATCAAGCTAGACATGACAAAGGCATACGATAGGTTATCTTGGTTGTTCCTGACTAAGACTTTGAGGAAGATGGGATTTTGTGAGAGGCTTATTGTCTTGGTGTATGGAATCATCTCAAACAATTGGTATTCTGTACTTCTTAATGGACAACCGTATGGTTTCTTCAAGTCTTCTAGAGGTGTCAAGCAAGGTGATCCCTTATCACCTACTCTATTTGTATTAGTAGTGGATGCTCTTTCAAGAGGGTTGAATGCTCTTCACTTGAACCTATATTTTTGTGGTTTTGGCTTGCCTAGTGGAGCCCCAAGATTAATCACTTGGCATATGCAGATGACACCATTATTTTCTCTTCATCAGATGCAATTCCTCACTTCAATTGATAATGGAAGTGTTGGCAGCATATGAGGTTGCGTCTGGACAGTTGATAAACAAAACTAAATATGCCGTGTATATGCTCCATTTGACCAGTGATGAAGTTGTAAGGAAGGTGCAAAGGATCACACAAATTGAGAAGCAAGAATTCCCATTCAATTATTTGGGATGTCCAATTTTCTATGCTAGAAGGAAGATGGATTATTATCAAGGCCTCATGAAAAAAAGGTTCTTGTTAAGTTGCAATCTTGGAAGGGCAAGCTTTTATCTATTGGTGGTCGAGCAGTTCTAATATCTAATGTATTACAAAGCATGCCAATTCATTTGCTTTCGACAGTTAACCCACCCTCTTCTGTGATCAATAAATTGCACAGGTGCTTTGCTAGATTTTTTCTGGAGCAATTCAGTAGATAGGAGGAGTAGACATTAGGCATCTTGGGACAATCTCTGTGTGCCGTGTGAAGAAGGTGGTGTAGGATTTTGATATTTGCATGATGTAACAAAAGGCTTATTTTGTAATCTTTGGTGGAACTTTAGTACTAAACCTACACTTTGGAGTTCTTTCATGTGCCAAAAGTATTGTAGAAAGATGAATGCATTGGTGGTGCCTTGGAGATATGGCTCAAACGTTTGGAGGAAAATGCTTGAATGTAGAGACTTGATTGAACATCAAATTCAATGGCAAATTAAAATGGGATCATCTCTCATTTGGTTTGACAATTGGATAGGATTAGGTGCACTATACTTTGTTACCCCTCCAGATTTTTATTGTGAGGAATCAATTCATAATGTGATTGATGTAGTGACTGATGGTAAATGGGATGAGGTGCGGATAAGAGAGCTACTACCTGAAGATCTAGCAATGCACATATTAGAGAACATCAAACCGCCATCACTTCATGATGAACTGGATAGAACATTCTGGATGCCTGAAACCAGAGGAGAGTTTTCTGTTAAATCATCATGGGATTACTTAAGAAGGAGAAAGGATCCCAGCATTATTTACAAAAATATGTGGGTACAAGGATTACCATTTAAAATATCTTTTTTCATGTGGAAGCTATGGAAAGGACAACTACCTTTGGATGAAACAATAAGAAGATGGGGTTACTTTGTTCCTTCTAGGTGTTGGTGTAGTGCAAATCCGGATGAGGAAACAAGGGAGCATGTGTTTTTCAAATCGTATACTGCTTCATGAGTTTGGACATACTTCTTTTCTATTGCTGGCTTATCACTGGAGGGACTGAACTTGCACCAAGTAGTGGTGAAGTGCTGGACAGTCCAGGTAATCCCACGGTTGAAGCCAATCTTTCAAGCCTTGCCTTGTATTATTGTGTGGGAATTATGGAAGAGGAGAAATTGTTACAAGTATGGGGATTTAGTGTCCATCAGCAGAGTTATTTATCAAGTATCAACAACAATCTAATCACTTGTTAAATTAAGAAAACCTGGGATCAAGTATGTACCTCATCGATGGTCTGATTTGTTAAATATGATGGAAAATTATACGCCGAAGTTGAAAATACATAAAGTGTTATGGGAACTGCCAATGGAGGGATCGGTAAAGGTTAACACTGATGGGGCATCAAGAGGGAATCCATGAAGGAACTCTATTGGTTTTTGTATAAGAAATGAAATAGGAGATGTCATGTATGCAAGAGGGATGGAAATTCAGGAGACTACGAACACATATGCTAAAGCAATGGCGATACTGGATGCCTTAAGGTATTGTTCTCGATATAGCGTACACCGCTTTTGGTTGCAAACTGATTCCTTGATGCTTAAAAATGTGATTGATGGAACCTGGAAACCTCCTTGGATGATTGCGGAATTTGTGGACGAAATAAGGAAGATGGCGGAGTCGAGTAATGCTACAATATCAGACATCTATAGGGAAGGGAATAGGTTGGCAGATCATTTGGCCAATTATGCTCTAGAGCATGGTCCAATCGAGTGTGCTAGATTTGATCAATTAGATGTGCAAGGAAGGAGGATTGTTAATGATGATAAGAGACAATGTCCATACTTGAGAATAAAGGTTGCAAGAAACTAGGAGATGAGGAGAGAAGACTAAAGGAGATAGAGAAGGAACTGGGCAACTCTGTTAGCCATCATATTCGAACCCTCTTGGGGGAGAATATGGTGGGTATTGTTTATGCTAACATTGTTTTCTTTTTTGCAGGAGACGTTATTGTATCATCGCCTTACCGTTGTATGCAAATTCATTGGGTGGTATTAGCACTAGCTGCTCATTCCCAGGAAGGAGCATTAATGGTACGCACAAGCGAGGAACAAGATATGCACTGATCAATAACTACCATAGTAATATGAGAAATTCAATTAGCAGCAAGGATCACAAGCACCGGAAGGTTAAAGAGGCCCTGGCCAGTTTTTCCTTTTGGTAACCTTGTGCTGGTAAATTTTTGCTGTCGACAATTGGGTAAAATGGATACATTGTGGAGCGAATTCTCAGTGCAGCTCACTAATACTATACCCCATGATGAGCTTCTAGGGAACGTTACTGTCACCATGCTCTATAATGTGTTTCATCTTCTATGGGTTGTATTAGCACCATGTGCTCATTCCTTTGAAGGGGGGACACTGGTAGGCATAAGCATGGACATCAATGGAAGGCACGAGCAGTTCATAGCCAAAAATCTACTTAACAAACATTCAAGAATGAAGGAGCATGAAGACATATATACACAGTATAGCAGCATAAGAGTAGGATGCTTGGATGTAAACTATAAAGCATGGGAAGTGCACACAACAACAGGAACACAATTGCACCATCAGGTGCAGTGGCTTCCATGCATACTGCCCAGATTCACAATTTTCACTATTTTTGTGGCAGTCTTGACATGCATTACTAGGTACTGCCTATCATATACACCAGCTAAGTTGCAAGACATGGAGTATGACATACTCGAAGTGAACTAGACAATGCAAAAAGTGAGGTACGTGCATGGATTGGAGTTCGTTGAGGTGGAGAAACAGACTATGCAAAAGAGAGGCTATATGGATACTTCTCCACTCACTACTAAAAATCTGCTAAAAACTGACCAACTATTTCCGACCAACGTTGGTCGGTCAAAAAAAAGCGACCAAAAACCATCCAGGTTGGACGGAAACTGGGGAAAAAAAAATTTATATTTTTTTTTAAACTAAATACCGACCAACTTTGGTCGATAAATTGGTCAACGAATTGACCCAGCTGGTCAGACAAGAAAATTTTGGATTATCG
>AWOL01S0052324.1:89753-114746 GCA_000715115.1 Nicotiana otophora | reverse complement strand
AAAACTGTGCACTGCCGAGGGTCGAACGGCCCGAACCATATGATAAATCAATTAACCTGTCGAAGCGAACAACCCGCTCCCATGAGAGTGTGGTACATAAATCCTGTCGAGGCGAACGACCCGATCCCATAAGAAGTGAAATACAAATTCCTGCCGAGGCGAACGTCCTGATCCAATAAGAAGTGAAATACAAATTCCTGCCTAGGCGAACGGTCCGATCCCATAAAAATAAGAAGCTTTGACGGGTCCTTGACCCCACTCACGAATAAACATGTGAGCTGTAATTTCTTTAACAAAAACCTTTCAATGAAGTATATATATATCGCGAAAATATACCGTAAGAGGAGAAGAATTTTTCAGTGACTATTCATGAACTCGTGAAGTCTCTACAATAACGAGTCTAGCATCAAGTAGTAATGTAAAACAGAGGAATTTAATAGGCGAGAAACTGCTCAAAATAATACAGCTATAGCATGATGTGAACCTAAGCCTACCCGGACAATAACATAAATATGGCTACATATGGGCTCTCGACACCTCGCGCGTATGTAGACCCCACAACAAGTAGCACACATCAATATACAACACCTAGGGGTAATTTTCTCCTCACAGAGTTAGACAGGAGACTTACCTCGCTCTAAAATTCCATAACCGGCTCCAAAGCCCTTCCATCAACTCAAACCGATGCCCAACGCTCCAAAACTAGTCAATAAATGGGAAAATCCATAAATATATACTTTAATACTCATAATTAATCAATTTATAAATATTTCCAACTCCGCTCGAAAAATCGATAAAGCAACCCTCGGGCCCACATGCCCGGATTCCAAAAATTTTCAAAGATAAGCACTACCCATAATATTACAACGCAAATATATAATTTATTCCCAATTCCATGCCCAAATTCGTGGTCAAAATCCAAAAACATCCATTTCTAGATTTTTCTTCAAAATCCCAAATTTCTACAATTTTTCATCTCTTAATCGATGTATAAACCTTGTATTTAACTCACAACTAGAAGAAATCACTTACCTCTTGATGATGATGGAACCCCCTCTCAAAATGCTCTCACAAATCGCCTAAGTCAATGTGGGAAATGAGCTAAGTGTCGGAATAAAATCCCTTGGCACCAATAGCAAATGTCGCATATACGACAGGGGGTTCGCAAATGCGAAGAAATCATCGCAAATGCGACCCCTGACAGAGCTGGCGTTCATCGCAAATGCGATACAAAGTTCGTTAATGCGAACTCTTCAGGCATCATAAAAGCGACCATATTGTCGCAAATGCGATCCATTCCCTCAGCAGCCCAGGTTCGCAAATGCGAACATTGCCTCGCAAATGCGATGGTCGCATTTGCGACCAAAATATCGCAATTGCGATCATACCAGAACCAGCAATCCAACTTCTTAACAAAACACTCTGAAGCCACTCTGAAACTCACTCGAGTGCCCGGTGCTCCAAACCAAACACCCACACAAGTTTAAAAACATGACACAAACTTGCTTGAGGCCTCAAATAATATCAAACAATGTCGAATGCATGAATCACACCCTATTCCAAGCTTAATGAACTTTAGAACTTCAAACTTATACATACGATGCCGAAACCTATCAAATCACGTCTGATTGACCTCAAATTAGGATACAAGTCATAATTGACAGTACAGACCTACTCAAGCTTCCGGAATCGGAATATGACCCCGATATCAAAAAGTCCACTCCCGGTCAAACTTCTCAAAAACCTTCAAATTTATAACTTTCACCAAATGACCCCAAAATGACCTACTGACCTCTAAATCTACATCCAGACGCGCTCCTAGTACCAGAACCACCATACAGAGCTAATACCAGACTCAGAATCCCAAACGGACATTAATAACATTGAAATTTACTTCAACCCTAATTTAGAAAATTCTTCCAAAAATGCCAGCTTCCAAAATAGGCGCCAAAACGCTGCTAGGTCATCCAAAACCCGCTTCGAGCATACGCCTAAGTCCAAAATCATCATACGAACTTGTGGGAACCTTCAAATCCTGATTCTGGGGTTGTCTACTCAAAAATCACACTTTAGTCAATTCGTCCAACTTAAAGCTTTCGAAATTAGAATGTTCTTTCCAAATAAACTCCGAACTTCCCGAAATTAAATTTCGACCACACGTACAAGTAATAATACCTGAAGTGAAGCTGCTCAGGGTCTCAAACCACTGAATGATGTGCTAGAGCTCAAAATGGTCGGTCGGGTCGTTACAAAATCATGAAGCGAACTCGTTCTATTCAATAGCTATATGGGGGAAAGAAGATTGAAATCCATTGAGTAGTGAGACTTTCTTTTCTAGAGTAGTCATAGAAAGTGAATTGAGGGGTCTGTAGGCATGAGTGCTCAGGTATGCCGCCAGTCTAAATTCCTAGTAGTCTTTTTCAGTTGTATTTATTTTAACAAAAACAGAATAAAGAAAGTACCGAAGAGCAGAACGGCCGTCCAACTCCCCAAAATATAAGGGAGCGGGCACTGCTCTCATCCTGTCGTAACAATGAAAGAAAACTCCACATACCGAAAATGAAATTGACCTTATTCCTAGAATGGAATATAAACATTAGTACAAGAGGGGAGGCGTCTACCTCATCCCAATCACAAGGAGAGGTTCACTACGGTGGGGGTACTCATTTTCCCCTTAAGGAAAAAATGAAATGCATAGGGGACCATCCTTTTGTTGCGGCATGCTCCTCAGATTTACGGATTCGCAGGGGGCCTCAGGCCCTACTTAGTTTCACAAGCCTTTGTCATTTTCAGTCAACTAAGTAGGCCTTTTCCTTTTTGTTTGAATAAACCATTCTCAGTATCTTTAATAAGTAAAGTAGGCAAACCTATAGTTCCTTAGTAGCATTGACAAGGAATCTGTTTCCACCTTATTCCTTTCAAGGTTGCACCTTGTCATAAGTTCTCACCATCTCCATTGCGTGCTTCTTCAATATCTCCTCAGGAAGCAGCAAGAGGACGCAACAAACTAGAAGATTAAGATGGCACCGCAACTAGCCTCTTCACCTCTTCCTTTAAACTGTTGGGCACTACATTCTATAAAAAGAAAGTGAAAATTAATGGTAGACAAAAGAGAGAACAAATGCAAAAGAACGCGTCAGAGCTTCGAAAGCCTGAAATTGAGTGTCCTTGAATTGATCCTGTCGTATTATTCCCAACCCAAGATGACAAGGCGGTAATGGAACTATGGCAACTCCGGAACGCATCATGCGGTTTCTTTAAATGCATGGTTTATGGCCTAGGAGAACTCATGCGACTATTGGCATTGGGGAAGCCATGCGTTAGGTAAACTAACCACACATTTCAATCAAAGGAGTGAAAGCTACTCGACTATAATGGTTGGAGAGGACCTACAACGAGTTGCGGTTACTTTGCAAGCAATACTCAACGGTATAGCGCATGCGTCGCATCGTCTTGGGAGCACTCATATTTGTTTGAGTCGTTGCATTAGGGCAATACAACTATGAGAACCAGTCGTCCTAATGCTACTGTCAAACCTACTTATGTTGTCCTTATTACCACTAGTCTGTATCCTTTCGTATCCCTCTCAGGAACCTTTTCACTACGATCCGGATTGCTAGCTCCCGTTCATAGTTTTGCTACTGATGATACATGAGGAATCGTTTTATGGCGGTTCTTCCTTCTAATGACCGGCATATCTATGATTATTTTCTCCCAAATGAAGCAGCAGGCATCGGTCCGTAGAACCTATAAAAAGGAGATGGTTGTGGTGTGAAGTACTCTTGTGATCGGTAGCGTCTTTCTCGGTCGGTAGGTGGGCATGAATGGGCCTTCCAGGAGTTAGTGCATTGGATTCCTGGGCAACTGCATCTAGTAGAGCTGACTGAAGACCAAAGCAATCTCCTTTCTAGTCTAATCTAGGCTTCTAGCCTTGGAAATGAGTCCTTAAACTCCCCTAGCTGCATTAGCGGTCTTAGGGGAAGTAATATCACGGCAAAAGCCTTTTGGGTCGGAAGAGCAAGCTTCTTCTTTTCAATCTGGTAGGAGGGGAAGGAGGATAGAGCTTTCGAGGTCAATTCTTTTGTTCACCTGAGCCGTTGACCCGTATGATCAACGACTCATGTTTATTCCCTAATTATCCTTTTAATTCAAATACCCATCCCTAAAGACCCAATATTAACTGTCCAAACCTTTCAATCCAACGACCACAAAAAATTCCCCTAAAAATCCTAATCGATAAAATTATCAGGGTCGTTGATCATCAGATCCAACGGCCCAGATCTCCTCCCATCGTTTTAACTTAGAGACTAGTTGGTCTCACCCCAAACCCTAATCATTTCCCTTTTGAAAACTATCTTTCCCTCACCTCTGTCTTTTCTCTCAAACTCACAAGCAAGTTAATCACCAGACCAATAGAGTGAAGGTTCAACTCTGCACTCTTTCCATTTTCACCACTCGATTTCAAAGTCCTAATCGAGAAGGTCAGATCAATAGAGTGAATGTTCAACTCACCAAATTTCCTCTTTTGTCTCCTCCAATCAAAGTAAGTCTGGGACATTAGTTGACCTCAACATTAGTATTCAACTACCAGAGGTCAAATGCAATGACCTCTGGGTATTAGGGTTCTAACTAGCGGTCCTTCGCACTTCATCGATCATTTTTCTTCACTCAGGTAAACTCAATATTAGTTTTCCCTTCTGTATTTTTATTTTATTCGATTTGCTATCATCATTACCATGAGTCACCTTCCACTATCTGATTTGAATCTCTGAAACTCTAATGGCTCGATGGCTATTATAAATAGCAGTTTTAAATGCTCTCAATAACAGACACCAACTACCAACCTAGCAAGAAAAATCACTATCCTATTATCTAAGAGAAGGACACCAAAACACTGAGAAATTTAGAGTTCCAAGCCTTAGGTTTCTTACTACTTTCCTTTTCTTTTGCTGAGTTCTATTATTTGTCTAAACTCGAGGGTTCTGGGATTTTGGGCAACTGAAAAGAGTTTGTTTGGTCTGCTACTCTCAAAAAGGTCAGTACCTCTCTCACTTTTCTCTTTTGTTTGTTTCTCTAAATGATATAAGTATGACGAGATAGGTTCTGTAGATTGCAATTATTCTATAAGTTTTTGACATGTTAATATTTATGCTTTGTTAGTTTAACTACTTCTTGTGATTAGCTTGTTCTGTTATGGGTCTTTAAATGATAGTTGATTAAATCACAATTGATACCTGTTGATTTTTGTTCTGAGTTTTCCAACAGTCTCCATGCCTAAGTGATTATATGTTTATGTTCCACATAAACTTCATAGTTTTCATTGACTTGCAGTAAGCTCATCTCTGTCTTGTTGGATCTCTGTAGTTTTGTGAGCTTTGAATTTGAGTTTACTACCTGATAATAATAACTAAGGTGAAATCTGAAATTGTTTAAACTTATGTCCCATGTCTTTTAACCTTGAGCTTGAACTTAAAGTGTCTAAATGCTTTCTTCTCTGCCTGTGTTTGTCAGACTATTTTATGAGTTACTACTATAGTCTTTCACTTTATTCAGTTATTATTATTGTTGAACCAATCATGCTTACCTAAACTCCATATTTTTCCCTTTACTGATGATTCTTTTATGATCTTCACCTCTACATATTGTTCCCTGCATCTTATTTGTCTTATGGTTGAGTTCATTATTTGATAATCCTAACTGAGATAAACCTAAAAGTTCATAAGTTCATATCACTTAACTAAAGTGAAAAAATCTAAGTGTTTAGATGCTATCCTTCTCTATATCTTCATCTGCTAGCTCTGAGGGTAGTTTCTGGGCTATCACCATAACCTTCTCATGATCACACTTAATTGTTGGATGTATTTGTAGGAAACTGCCTATTTTGAGTTAAACTATCTTCTTTTCATGAACCTTTGTTGTTCACATTCTGTTAAGGTTAATCTAGCTTCCTCTTCATAGAATTAATCATGATCCTGTTTGGATAAAGCCAACTGGTAATTGCTGTGTAACTATGCTTGTTTGTCCCATGATTAGTTGGGATCTTCAGATACATGTGTAATTCAAAACTTTCTTGTGCAGTACATCCATGTCCTTAATCTCTTTGAGCCACTGTTGATTTTATAAAGCTTGCATGCATCTATCATTAACTTATCTTCCATAAAAGTAGGACTTAGACATTCTGTTATAATGAAGTGACACTTTTAGAAGCTGAAGCATGATCACTTCATACTTACATACTAAGCTAGACTTATGTTTGAGTTGAACTTGTTTTGATACAATGCTTCTATTTCCTTTCTTTATTGACATGTTTAATTTGGTTCTGTAATGTGCAAAGTTACCCTGCTTATATGAGGTCACTACCTCACTTACCCTGCCTATGTACAGTTGACTGAATATTACAAGTATCCCTACTTAACTCTGTAACACCATGTTTTGTCTTAAATTATGCTCAGTCCTTCTCCTTATTGCTAATCTGAAACTAAACCTGACTCTCAACCTTATAAAGTCCTTTGTTGATACTATCTGAGCATGATGACCTACTAATACTGTTAGAAGCATGACCCTATTGAGTCCTTGGAATCCCATGTTTGAATATGTGAATTTATAGTCATGTTGAGAGTTTAATCCTATTCCTGATATCCTTGATAACCCCTCTGTAACAATGGTTAACCATGACTGTTTGTTTGAATCTGTATTGATGATCTTTAAGGTGTTAAGTAGTGTTACTAATCCCTGTATGTGTTAATAACAAACTAAGTAGTTCACAGTTAGTTTGCCAAAGGCAGGGGTATCTGCATCTCTTGTGCTGCTGTCTAGTACCCGACCTGATTAGCCAACATTATGCCGGTTCTAAAAAAAGATAGGAAAGTTAGGGTGTGTGTTGACTATCGAGATTTGAGCAGAGCGAGTCCTAAGGATGATTTCTCATTGCCCAACATATACATACTGATCGACAATTGTGCCAAGCATGAACTACAATCCTTGAACCTTCTCGAACTGTTTCTTTTTTTTGAAAAAAAAAAAATGATTCATCGAAGAAAAAAATCAGAAACAACAATCACATTCCTGATCTCTATCTTTCAGCAACTGAACGGGAAGTGGTTTAAGAATAAGAAAGGACTTTAGAATCGGATGCGCTCGCCCAGCGAGAAAGGCCCTGACCCTGCCAACCAAGTATCAAAAAGAAAGAAGAGAAAGAAAGGAGAATTAGATAATAATAATAATTAAGTATATCATTCGTGTCTCTGTTACATCACCATATTTGGATGGATAAAGAGGACGCCGNTAAAGAGGATGCCAAAAAACTAGCCTTTATCACGCCATGCGGGATATATTATTGCAAAATGATGCCATTTGGTTTGAAGAACGCTGGGTATACATACATGAGGGCCATGACGACTCTTTTCCATAATATTATACGCAAGAAAATAGAGGTGTACGTGGATGATGTTATCATCAAATCTAAAAGAAGTTCCGATCACATAGCAGACCTGAGAAATATTTTTGAAGTTGAATCCTGCAAAATGTGCTTTCGGAGTCCCCGCTAGGAAGTTGCTGGGTTTTATCGTCAGCCGCCGCGGTATTGAGCTAGACCCGTCGAAAATCAAAGCTATCCAAGACTTGCCATCGCCAAAGAACAAGAAGGAGGAGATGAGATTTCTAGGATGCCTCAACTATATTAGCTGTTTTATAGCACAATAAATGGTGATATGTGAGTCAATCTTCAAGATGTCGAGGAAAGACGTCGCGGCAAGCTGGACTGAAGAATGTCAAAAAGCTTTTAACAAAATCAAGGAGTACTTGTATAAACCGCCCGTGTTGGTCCCACCGGAGCCAGGAAGACCTCTGCTACTGTATCTATCTGTGCTGGATTGAGCCTTTAGTTGTGTTCTGGGGAAACATGATGAAACCAGGAGGAAGGAGCTGGCAATATACTATCTGAGTAAAACGTTTACACCTTATGAGGCCCGGTACTCTTTGCTAGAGCGCACCTGTTGTGCTTTGATATGGATAGCCCATAAATTATGACATTATTTCTATGCGTACACTATATATCTCATATCAAGGATGGATCCACTAAAATACATTTTTCAGAAACCCATGCCTATAGGTAATTTAGCAAAGTGGAAAATATTGCTAAGTGAGTTCAACATCATTTATGTGACTCAAAAGGCAATCAAGGGGCAAGCATTGGCCGATCATTTGGCAGAGTACCTCGTAGACGGAGAATACGAACAACTGAAGATGTATTTTCCCGATGAAGAAGTGTCATTTGTAGGTGAGGATATTGCTGAAACATACGATGATTGGAGGATGTTTCTCGATGGAGCAGCCAACTTCAAGGGAGTGGGCATTGGGGCTGTCTTAGTATTAGAAACCGGTCAAGAATATCCAGTATCTACAAAGCTCAGGTTCCCGTGCACCAAAAATATGGCAGAATACAAGGCTTGCATCTTGGGACTCAGATTGGCCATCGACATGAATGTTCAAGAGCTACTAGTAATTGGAGATTTAGATCTTTTGGTACACCTGGTACTGGGAGAATGGGCTACCAAGAACACTAAAATATTGCCATACTTGCATTGTGTACAAGAGTTGATCAAGAGGTTGACAAAAATAGAATTCAAACATATCCCAAAGATTCAAAATGAGTTCACAGATGCATTGGCTAACTTGTCTTCTATGATACAACACCCAGACAAGAATTTCATTGATCCTATTGCAATAGAGATTCGTAAGAAGCCATCTTATTGTGCTCATGTTGAAGAAGAGTTTGACGGAAATCCATGGTTCTACGATATCAAGGAGTATTTGGGGAAAGGAGAATACCCAGAGAATGCCACACACACTCAGAAACGCACGCTTTGAAGATTGGCCAACCACTTCTTTCAGAGTGGAGGAATTCTGTATAGAAGGACTCCTGATTTGGGATTGTTGCAATGTGTCGATACCAAAGAGAGATCTAGATTAATCGAAGAAATACACGCCGGAACCTGCGGACCTCTCATGAACGGGTTTGTTCTGTCCAAGAAGATAATAAGAGCATGGTATTTCTGGATGACTATTGAGACAGACTGCATCAAATATGTTCAAAAGTGTCACCAATTCCAGGTGCATGCTGATATGATACGAATGCCGCCCAACGAACTCAATGCAACGAGTTCACCCTGGCCCTTCTCTACCTGGGGCATGGATGTCATCAGACCAATTGAGCACGCTGCTTCAAATGGACACAGGTTCATTTTGGTGGCTACAGTGTACTTCACAAAATGGGTTGAAGTCGCTTCCTATAAAGCCGTGACTAAGAAGTTCGTAGCGGATTTCGTTCGAGATATTAGTTTTTGCCGATTTGGAGTACCCGAGTCAATCATTAATGATAATGCCGCCAATATCATTAGTGATCTGATGAAAGCTATGTGTGAAATATTCAAAATCAAGCATCGCAATTCTACAGCGTATATGCCACCAATGAATGGAGCAGTAGAAGCCACCAACAAGAACATCAAAAAGATATTGAGTAAGATGTTGGACAACTACAAGAAATGGCATGAGAAGCTACCATTTGCTTTGCTCGGGTACCGCACCACCGTTCGTATGTCAACTGGGTAAACCCCCTATCTACTGGTCTACGATACTGAAGTTGTTTTACTTGCCGAGGTGGAGATTCCTTCCTTAAGAATCATACAAGAAGCCAAGCTCAGCGATGCAGAATGGATACAGAGCTGGTATAAATAGGTGGATCTCATTGATGGTAAGAGGATGAATGTAGTGAGTCACGATCAACTCTACCAGAATAGAATGGCAAGGGCTTTCAACAAAAAGGTTAGATCGAGGCAATTCATACCGGGGCAATTGTTGTTGAAATGGATTTTCCCGCATCAGGATGAAGCAAAAGGGAAATTCTCACCTTAATGGAAAGGCCCTTATATGGTTCATCGAGTACTGACATGAGGAGCGCATATACTTGCAGAGATGGATGGAGAAATATGGACAAGACCTATCAATTCATACGCAGTCAAAAGATATTATGTTTCAGATTATGTTTGCAATTTCTCTTTGATGTAACATGAACTACGCTTGACCTGATTCCTGTTTAAGAGGGGATATGTAGGCAGCCTTGTGGGTTCGGTCACATCATAATAAAATCTTCATTCCCCTTGATGGTAAGAAACCGGGGCACGATTTAGAGTTTGTCAATCTCATTACGTCAAGGATCGCCAAGAAGTGTATTATAGAAAGTATATATTTAAACTAGGGCAGAATTTTGAGGAGGGTCCTCCAAATTCCGAGTTGAGAAGGTTGCAATGTATCAAAGCATGTCACAGTCTCCGATTCGACAAAATTATTTGTATTATACATCATCACATATTTTGAACAATTGCATTTTGTGAATAATTTATCACAAATGCATATTTTTCGAAATTTGACCTTCTATAGTAGCCAAACGTTACCCATGATGACTCGAACAAGGCAGCAAGACAAGGAGCAAAGGAAAAATGAAGAATCAAAGGCACGAACCAACCTTTCTCCCAAAACTCACAATTTCTGTTTGGATGCAGGCATAACGAACATGACAAGCATGCCCGTAAATTCATAACAAAAATGTTATCTTCACTGACAGAAGTTACCAAACGCAAACGCGTTAAGCTAAGAATGACTTTCTTTCTCATATTTAATCTTCACTTTTCTCCATCATATAATAAGGCTAAGGACTACATTCCTTTGCATGAGACTAAGCATTGTCTCCATTCTTTGCATGAGGCTAAGCAGTGCCTTCATCATTGCATAAGGCTAAGCACTGCATTCCTTTACATGAGACTAAGCACTGTCTTCATTATTTGCATGAGGCTAAGCACTGCCTCCGTCATTGCATAAGGCTAAGGACTGCCTTCCTTTGTATGAGACAAAGCATTGTCTCTATTATTTGCATGAGGCTAAGCAGTGCCTTCATCATTGCATAAGGCTAAGCACTACCTTCCTTTACATGAGACTAAGCACTGTCTCCATTCTTTGCATGAGGCTAAGCACTACCTCCATCATTGCATAAGTCTAATCATTACCTTCCTTTGCATGAGACTAAGCACTGTCTCCATTATTTGTATGAGGCTAAGAATTGCCTCCATCATTACATAAGTCTAAGCATTTCCTTCCTTTGCATGAGACTAAGCACTGTCTCCATTATTTGTATGAGGCTAAGAATTGCCTCCATCATTACATAAGTCTAAGCATTTCCTTCCTTTGCATGAGACTAAGCACTGTCTCCATTATTTGTATGAGGCTAAGAATTGCCTCCATCATTACATAAGTCTAAGCATTTCCTTCCTTTGCATGAGACTAAGCACTGTCTCCATTCTTAGCATGAGGCTAAGCACTGCCTCCACCATTGCATAAGGCTGAGCACTGCCTTCGTTTGCATGAGACTAAGCACTATCTCTGTTACATTATATGAGGCTAGGCATTGCCTCCATTATTGCATAAGGCTAAACGCTGCCTTCCTCTGCATAGGTCTAAGCACTGCCCTCATCATATACAAGGCTAAGCATTGCCCTATCTTATTCTCGCATACAACTAAGCATCAGCTGTTCCCTCTATCAAACGATCGATATCTCCGCATCTTTGCATTTCATGGGATGAAACATCGCCACATTGTCCGAAGGCATCATAGTCTAAAGCCATCATCCTCATAGCCCGAAGACATCATGCCATGGCCTGAGGATCTCTCGAAATTGCATATCATTATTCAAAGGCGTCATAGTCCAGAGGCACCATCCTCATAGCCCGAAGACATCATGCCATGGCCTGAGGATCTCTCGAAATTGCATATCATTATTCAAAGGCGTCATAGTCCAGAGGCACCATCCTCATAGCCCGAAGACATCATGCCATGGCCTGAGGATCTCTCGAAATTGCATATCATTATTCAAAGGCGTCATAGTCCAGAGGCACCATCCTCATAGCCCGAGGATACCATTTCATGGCCTGTGAATACCTTATCATACGCTTCATGGCCCAGGCCGTCATGGTCTAAAGACATCATCCTCATCGTCCAAAGACAACTCTCACGGTCTGAAGGGAATTTGCATCATGTTTAAATTTCCTCAATAACCCCATATATTTGCGTGCATCGTGTTTTAAGTTTTGCAGGTAACTCGGGAGGTAACCATCCTACATACAGGAGCAATTTTCGCTCCGGTTTCCGTTTACAATGTTCACATCCTTCGATCATCTCAAATGTAATTGGTGATCAGCAATTGATTACCCTTTATTCCGCAACCGCTCAAATATTCGCCTTATATATCCGTAATGTTCAAATTCGCATTCATAACTCCACCAGAAATTATCCGTCACTCATACAAAGAGCTTTCTCGAAACACATAACCATTCTTATAATAACTTCATCGGCTTCGTTCGCCATTGGATCCAGAACTACACACGGCCTGATTCCCGTAACACTAGGGATATGTAGGCAACTCAGGAACCAGGGTTCGGCCCCCATTTTTTTTAAAAAAAAACACCTCATCTCTGTTCATTCGGACAAAATTGGTCATCATTTTCTTTACCCAACAACTCTTTCATCATTCCCGGGTAAAGAGGGGCAACTGTTGATACTCAATTTTGCCCTCATATTTTATAAATATTATGTATATTTTTAAAATATCCTTTTTGCATCATCACCAATTTACAAGAGTCATATAAGTATTTTCTATTATATTTCATAATTTTTAAGGCTTTAAAATTAATTTTCTTGCATTTAAATTGTTCATATATTTATTAATTACCCTTTCAAAATATTTTGTGATGACTTAACCATCTAAATTTATTATTTACATCCACATATATGTTTTATAACATTTTTACTTCATTTCATATAATTATCTTTGTATTTTTGAGCTATTTACATTTTTTGCAATAATAGCCTATATTTTACAACTAATTGCATTTTATTATTTTATTTAGGGTCAAAATAACTTTGTATATGTTTAAAATCTTCATATGTTATTTGTAAATACTTATTTGTTTAAATAATATTTTTTATATTTATCTAGCTATTTGATTTATTTATTTTCTCTTAATTTCATTATCTTAAATTCTGGCCCAAGTGATGCCTAATTTTCGGACCAATTAAGGTCCAAACAAATGATCCCATTCCTGATCGACCCCCCAGAAACCCAAAACCAAATGACCCAATAGGTCTGCCCCACTCCACGACCCGTTACACCCGACCCAGCTTATTTAAATCTCAATCGTTAATCAAAAATGATCAACGGCTCACAACACTTCCCCCTTTCTCCTTATATTTCCTCAACCTAAAACCTAGCCCATTCTCAACTCCGCAGCCACCCTCAAACAGTCTCTTTTCATCTCTCAAATCTAAACCCTAGCGACCAGAATTTTCTAGCCCTTTTCTCTGCATTTTCCCCTCGAACCAGAGATCTTCTTACCTTTTCTGAATGCTTAACACTCCGATATGGTAATACTAAGTATTTTTCCATCTATGGAAGGTGTATTTCATATAAATCAGGTCCAAATGGGCTCGATCTTGCAGATCTTACGGGAGTTTGGCTAGGTGCATCAAAGGACACGGAGTCTCTCTCCGATTGGGCACATCTCCATTGATTCCAGCTTGATTAGGGTTTTCCTTACTCGTTGCCCAAATCCAATTTAAAATCGGGTTGCATGTGGTCTATCCTTATTCTGTATGACTGATTTGCTTTCCTTATTCTGCATGATTGGTCTTCTTTCCATTTTTGTTTACATGTTATTAACAATATATAAACCCTTCCCCTTATTCCCTTAGACAGACCTTAATGACTGTTATTACTCTCTCATTCTCACTCGTTCTACTATTCTAAATTGAGACCTTGGCCGACTGAAGGTCGAGGCCACTGGAATTCGATTGTTGCTCTTTCTCAGTACGGGCACTGCCTGGGGTTCACTCGAAATCCTTGGGAACTCTGACGCACTGGGATTTTGGGAGTCATGCGGTTCTTTCTCTACTAATGCTAACTGAACTACTATTGGTACTTGATTTTCTCCTTTACTTGCTTGTTGATCTGCAAACTGGTGAGTACCTCAACTCGTGCCATCTTATTTTTTTCTTTTGCTTGTGTTCAGTGCTCTGTGTGTTCGTGTTGTATGAACTTTTGTGAACCAATATGATTTCAATATCATGTCATCTTCGTTTAAAATTCTATTTACCTTGACTTTATTCTTTAGTTCTGTAGTTTAGATATCCAAACTTGCCCAAATTCGAAATTTTGATATATGCTTATTATATATGTTCAACATAAATAATTTCTAACCATAATGTTATTTATACCTGCTTCTTGTTATGAGTCCATGCCTTAGATTCTTGTGAGAAACTAATTCATGCCCAAACTTTGTTCCAATGAGTTACTTTCTGTCGAATCCTTCATGTACAATATGCTAGAGTTAATTCATGATACCAATACTGTCCCAACTAGGTCTCTCTGTTGTTTGTAAACTCCAATGTTATTATGTGCTCATTTATTGTTTAAGACTACTGGGATGATTCCAATATATTTAGTTTATTCTTTCTATATGGTCAGTTGGGATAAGTCCTGAGGCTTGTTTGACATGTTAGTTGGCATGCTTTCACCTACCATGAGTCATTGTGTTTTCTTTAAGGTTCTGAGCCTCGTGTTACGAATGATATCTTTCTAGCACTCAATATGTTAAGCTTCTCATGTTCAAACTAAGTGATTGTTTCTCCATGTCACTAATTTGTCGGTTATTCTGCTTGGCTGCAAGTTAGCTGTAATCATGTCTCCCTTAGGCTCTCACGTTTAAGGCTTTTCTGTATAACAGCTCCTTACTGGTATTCCTAAGTAGGACTCCTCTAAATGTCCTTTTTAAGACTTATGTCTAAGAGTCTCCTTTAGGCTAATTCTAAACCATGCTCTACTTGAAAATTCTGTTATATTTGGCTTACTATCTTTTAACATGTTCCCTGGGAAATATAGCTTGTATCTATCCTGTACACACTATGTCTACTGAGACCTTGTAACTTTGCATGCATGCCTTTGGTTCGGAAGGTTTCTTTTTCTCTTTTAGCTACAACCTTAAGGGTTAAGTGCTTAGATTTCAAAGTTGTTAAATTGGCCTAGCATATAGTGTAAGGCCCCGTTAAAATTTTCTATTGATTTAATATTTTAAAGTGCGACAACGGTATTCGGGAATAATGTATTCGAGTATCAAAGGAGACCTATGGGGTGGAACCGCATTACTTTGACATCAAAAGTGTTTCAACGACATCGTTACTTCGAGTATATGTGGTATCACATTAAACAAACGATCTCCAAATTGAGTTTTAATTGAAGAATTAGATCCATATTGAAATTACGGAACCATAGCAAAAAGAATCGTTGAATTCGGACATCGTATGAGAGATTTATGCCCATTGTCGGGCGAAATAGAAAAGATTTCCCATCGCCAGTGCCCTGGGTAGCGTGGGGCGCTAGCCCTGGCGCTGGGATTTTTGAGGTTCTGGAAATTGGGCCACAGGTAGAGCCCCACGCTGCTTGTGATGCCCGAAACACTATATACTCATTCGGGGCTCATTTTACCCTATTTTTCTTGACCAAACTTTGGGGTTTTCCTCCACTCTCTCAAGACCTCCAACTCTCCCCATCTTCAAGGTAAGTAATCCCTACTAATTTGGTGTTTCATTCCATCAATTCCACCCTAAAACTAACCCAATCCTTCGTAAAATACATAGATCTTCAAGAAATTTCTTTAAGAACTCAAAGGAGGGTTTTGCAAGATTTCTTCCAAAAGATAATCCTACACCCTTAGACTTACATGTATGGATATATTATGAGAATATGAGTATGAATTAAGTATTGGAACTTATGGTATAGTGATGGGAACCCATAAGTTTCCAATTTAAATATATAACCATTGTAGAGATTGAAAGGTAATTATTTGATGGAATTTTATTAGTTGAGGGTGGATGGATGGTCATGTATGTGATGTTTGGAGTTATGGATTGTTCAAGAATGATGGTGGGATAAATTATTGGTAAATGATAGTAATTGGATGAACTAATTTTATGGGTAAGAGATGTAGAGATTCATGCCTACTAGGTGTTTGATAAAATGCATAAATGGCCTAAACTATGGAATTTGTTACTAATATTGGTTCCATTGGATGTTGTCATTGTAGATTGAAGTTTCTTAGTATAGTAGATCATTGTAGTATCATTAAGAGAAGGATTGGGGTATGTATGGCTAAACCCCCTTCTTCTTATAATCGAATTCCACGGTGTTCATGTAATTGAAGTAAGACCTTGATCATTATTGAATTGGCTATTCGTAATATGGTTGTGTCGAAGGATATATGTTCAATATTTATTATAAATGGTTTTATCATGTCATCTTGCCAATTGAAGATATGTTCAAAATGTGGAATATGTGTTAGAAATGTTATGACTTCATGTCAAGATCTAAATAAAGGTTGTTATGCCAAATTGTATAAAAAGCCTATGTGTGCCTAAGATTCCCAAATTGTTGTGTTATGTGAACTTACTGTCTTGAATGGGAAGCCTTATTGTTGTTGATAATGATTATGATAATGATATTTAAATGTGGAAAACGGGACTGAAATTATGAAATACGGCCAAGTGCCAAGAATGATTGTGTAATTGAAATCACTAGTGCCAATGAATTGAAAGTATATGAAAGAAGTAGGATGTGAAATGATTAATAAAAAATGGTTGATGTCTCCAGTGAGATGGCCTAGCTGATCGGGCCAAGATGACCCGGTGGTTTGGCACAAAACATAGAAATTCCAATGTGGAAGTGGAAAATGATTAATATGGACTTCATGATAGGATTACCTCATACTCCTCGTAAGTTTGACTCAATTTGGGTGATTGTGGATCGACTCACGAAATCAACACACTTCTTGCCGGTTAAGGCTACCGATACAGCGGAACAATATGCTCAGTTATATATCAAAGAAATAGTCAGGCTGCATGGTACTCCGGATTCTATCATTTCTGATCATGGAGCACAATTCACTGCTAAATTTGGGAAGAAATTTTGGCAAGGTTTGGGTACTCAAGTGAATCTTAGTACAGCCTTTCACCTGCAGACTAACGGGCAGGCAGAGTGGACTATTCAGATGTTTGGGGATATGTTGCGTCCTTGCGGTCTACACTTCAAAGTTAGCTGGGATGATCATTTACCACTCATAGAATTTGCCTATAACAATAGTTATCATACTAGCATTCAGATGGCACCGTTCGGGGCTTCATATGGAAGGAGATGTAGATCTCCCATTAGGTGGTTCAAAATTGGGGAAGCAGAGTTGATAGGGCCAGACCTTGTACATCATACTATGGAAAAAGTTAAAATCATTAGGAAGCGGTTGAAGACTGCTCAAAGTTGTCATAAGTCCTATTCAGATGTAAGTCGTAGGGATTTAGAGTTGAAAGAAGATGATTAGGTATTCTTGAAGGTTTCCCCCATGAAAGGTGTAATGCGATTTGGTAAGAAAAGGGAAACTGAGTCCGAGGTATGTCGGACCGTACAAAATCATTCAGAGGATTGGTGAGGTGGCGTACAAGCTTGAGCAACCACCTGAGATGTTGTTAGTGCACCCGGTATTTCATGTGTCTATGCTAAAGAAAGTTGTTGGAGACCCGACACTCATTATTCCGGTAGAGACTATTTAGGTTAATGAGGAATTGACTTATGAAGAGATTCCAGTTTCTATTATTGTTCAGCAAGTCCGAAAGTTGATAAATAAAGAAATTGCCTCCGTGAAAGTGTTATGGCAAAACCAGCAGGTTGAAGAAGCCACATGAGAGGCCGAGGAAGAAATCAAGAAGAAGTACCCTTATTTATTTGAATAGCTATGTAATCGTTCTATGAAATTGTTCCCTGTGAATTACATATCATTTGTACAGCTTATGCTAAGGGTGTTCCTTTTCTGGTAATATATTTTGCTTATGAAGCCTCGGTTGGTGTTGTTTTCATGTTATATTACGTCATCAGATTATGTATATGTTGTAGGATAGGTTTATGAGATTCTCTGACATGTGGATAGGCTTAGTCACAGGGTAGACTCTGGATAAAGTTTTGGAGTTAGTAAAATTGGGAACTATTGGAGTGTGGATGAGGATTTAAGTCACATTGGGTGTCTATGGCGAATTCTAACCCTCATTCGAGAACGAATGATCTTAAGTGGGGGAGAATGTAAGGACCCATTAAAATTTTCTAATGATTTAATATTTTAAAGTGTGACAACGGTATTCGGGAATAACGTATTCGAGTATCAAAGGAGACCTATGGGGTGGAACCGCATTATTTTGACATCAATAGTGTTTCAACGACGTCGTTACTTCGAGTATATGTGGTATCACATTAAGAAAAAGATCTCCAAATTGAGTTTTGATTGAAGCATTAGATCCGTATTGAAATTACGGAACCATAGCAAAAAGAATGGTTGAATTCAGACATCGTATGAGAGAGTTATGCCCATTTTCGGGCGAAATAGAAAAGATTTCCCATCGCCAGCACCCTGGGTAGCGTGGGGCGCTAGCCTTGGCGCTGGGATTTTTGAGGTTCTGGAATTTGGGCCACAGGTAGCGCCCCATGCTGCCTGTGACGCCCGAAACGCTATATACTCATTCGGGGATTATTTTACCCCATTTTTCTTGACCGAACTTTAGGGTTTTCCTCCACTCTATCAAGACCTCCAACTCCACTCATCTTCAAGGTGAGTAATCCCTACTAATTTGGTATTTCATTCCATCAATTCTACCCTAAAACTAACCCAATCCTCCATAAAATACATAGATCTTCAAGAAATTTCTTCAAGAACTCAAAGGAGGGTTTTGCAAGATTTCTTCCAAAAGGTAATCCTACACCCTTAGACTTACATGTATGGATATATTATGAAAATATGAGTATGAATTAAGTATTGGAACTTATGGTATGGCGATTGAAAGCCATAAGTTCCCAATTTAAATACATAACCATTGTAGATATTGAAAGGTGATTATTTGATAGAATTTTGTTAGTTGAGGGTGGATGGATGGTCATGTATGTGTTGTTTGGAGTTATGGATCGTTCAAGAATGATGGTGGGATAAATTATTGGTAAATGGTAGTAATTGGATGAACTAATTTTATGGGTAAGAGATGTAGAGATTCATGCCTACTAGGTGTTTGATAAAATGCATAAATGGCCTAAACTATAGAATTTGTTACTAATATTGGTTCCATTCGATGTTGTCATTGTAGATTGAAGTTGCTTAGTATAGTAGATCATTTTAGTATCATTAAGAGAAGGATTGAAGTTTGTATGGATAAACCCCTTTCTTCTTATAATCGAATTCCACGGTGTTCATGTAATTGAGGTAAGACCTTGATCATTATTGAATTGGCTATTCGTAATATGGTTGTGTCGAAGGATATATGTTCAATATTTATTCTAGAAGTTTTTATCATGTCATCTTGCCAATTGAGGATATGTTCAAAATGTGGAATATGTGTTAGAAATGTTATGACTTCATGTCAAGATCGAAATAAAGGTTGTTATGCCAAATTGTATGAAAAGCCTATATGTGCCTAAGATTCCCAAATTGTTGTATTATGTGAACTTACTGTCTTGAATGGAAAGCCGTATTGTTGTTGATAATGATTATGATAATGATATTTAAATGTGGAAAAGGGGACTGAAATTATGAAATACGGCCAAGTGCCAAGAATGATTTTGTAATTGAAATCACTAGTGCCAATGAATTGAAAGTATATATACAAAAAATAGGATGTGAAATGATTGACAGAAAATGGTTGATGTCTCAAGTGAGATGGCCTAGCTGATCGGGCCAAGATCAGACACCGTGTAAGAACACGGTGGTATTTCGGATTAAATTGTGAAAATGGTTGATGTCTCAAGTGAGATGGCTTAGCCGATCGGGTCGAGATCGGACTCCGTGTAAGAACACGGTGGTATTGTGGATGAAACTGTGGATTGTGCCACTATGCTGGAAATGATAATTGAGATTGTGGATATGGTTGATGTCACAAATGAGAGGACCTAGCCGATCAGGTCAAGATCGGACTCCGTGTAAGAACACGGTGGTATTGTGGATTGTGGCACTGTGTTGGAAATGATAATTGAAATTGTGGATAGGGTTGATGTCTCCAATGAGATGACCTAGCTGGTCGGGTCAAGATCGGACTCCGTGTAAGAACACGGTGGCATTGTGGATTGTGGCATATGGCACTAAAGATTACCCAACCTAATAAGATGGAAATTAACTTTAGAACTTATGTGATTCTTACTTGATGTTTTAGTATGTCTTTAAGCTCTTATTGAACTCATGACTGTTTCCTCCTTGTATTATTTTCCATTCTATTGAGATGGTGTTTTAGCTTTACATATTAGTACTATTTGACGGTATTAACGTCCCTTTTGCCGGGGGCGCTGCATCTTTAAATAGATGCAGGTGGTTACATAGTAGACAATGTTGATCGCAGTTAGTGGTACATCATCATTTTCTCAGCATACTCGGTGAGCCCCATTTCATTCCGGGGTCATGTATTGTACCTCTTGTTTATATTATGGTCACTTTTGAGGTATAGCCGGGGCCTTGTTGCCGGCAATATCATTGTACTCTTCTTTATCCATAGACGCTCCGTAGACATAGTGTGGGTTGTGTATTGGTGTTTGGAAAGTAAACATATGTTATGTTGTGGTTGTATTATTTGTCCATTTGAGACTTTAAAAAAATTATAAAACTATTGGTAATGAATGGTATTGTAGACAAGAACACTTTTTTGTCTAATTAATGAAAACATGTATTATCTCCATTCGTGGATGAGTTTGGGGAGAATGAAATCTAACTGGCTTGCTCGGTCAGGTTCACTCGGTTGAGCACCGGTCGCGCTCCTCGGTTTTGGGGCGTGACATATAGATTGTCACTTGTTATTACGGTTGGTTTGGTACTCAAATAGGTAGGCAAGGAAGTTGTTTGGGCCTGTTTGCTAGGCTAGTTTGGTAATGAGAGCGGAAGCACATCAACCGCCATCTAGAGTGTGGGCCTGCTCATCCATACAAGGTTCCAAAATTAGTTGAAGACCCAATGGAACCCCTAGGTATTCTGTATTTATGTTGGGCCTATGGCGATCCTAGTTCGGCCTGTGATCATTCATTGATCTTGTTATTATGCTATTTGGGTCTGTAATAACTTAATGATAGAGAAATTAATGAAAAAGGGGCCGAGGTATTCTAATGCTCGCATGAACGGGTAGAAAACATGCCTATAGGATTTAACTGTCTTGTTTGATATTTGTTTTGACGTGCTTTGATTCTACACACTAATAAAAATCATGTCTATAGGAATCGCACACACTTCAATTAACTTGTCTAATACTGGTGCATTATTCAAAAGTATGTTAGCTCAAGTAATTGCTACACTTGTTTCGATGTCTACTACCGAACCCTTTTAGACAACATGTTTATAGGAATCAAACGTCTTGCTTAACTATTAGACAGCATGCATATAAGATGCAATAATACACGCTTTGATAATACTCATCTAGATACCATGACTATACGGTTAATAACTAATCAGCTGCTTCTGTTATTTTCATTATCCTGCCTTATTTAGATGACATGCCTATAGGGTTAAAGTGTTATAAAATCAAGTCTAATTGTCAACTGTTAGAAATCCTACCTATAGGACGTTGTCGCTCGCATAGAAACTATTTATGAAATCGAGGTTGTTTATCCTCGGCTTTCAAGCTGTTTCACTGCTTTATTGCACAACATTTAGATATCATGCATATATGGTCTGTAACGTTTATAAGCTGCAAATTCGTTAATCTAAGGTTGTAGTACTGTCTGTACGATGCTGGAAATTAGAATCATATAGAAACCATACCTATAGGATTCAACGACTCTAATGCGTCTTAACTGTTTACTGCCTAAATCTGCCTGCGTGTATTCCTTGCTTATGTGTGGAGGCGAACTTGAGCCATTTGTTTCCTTTATGTGAAGTCCTATATGTTTTGAATGCACGCCTAGTATTATCATTTTGAGCATCCTAAGTAAAGTCTAGAACCACCCAATAGTAGGTCCAAAGCCTCCTGGATCATAGGCATGGGACGAGTAGTGCACGCATAGGAGACGGTCTAGAATTGATTTATAGCGCTCTAAGTAAACAACTTTAACATAGTAATCGGGTAGCAAGAGATGGTAGTCTGTGCTCGCTGAATAATTAGGACCCCCCCCCACTTCCCTTTATGTGTCTGGTGTTCATACTTAGTCATAAAATATAGACCAACACAGTTGTATCCTTGTAACTTTTGAGACTCGTATTTATATAGTTTTCTTTACACTTGCTTATAGTATAGTAGAACCTTTAAATTCTGCATTTTTCTTCACCTACCTTAATTATGATTCAATAATACACATAGCGTAAACTTCGGCTGAGACCCACAATTGTGGATCTTGAAGAGTGCTTAACACCTTCTCTTTGAGGCAATTTAAGCCCTTGCCCGATCTTCACTTTTAATACCCATTTAAAGAGTTGTCACACATCGAAACCCGCTTTCGAGAGAAAAAGAGGTGCGACACAGTTGTTATTTTGTGCTTCGCGAATGCGAGGCACGTGCCACATATGCAAAGGGTATGTCTGGCCAGACCTTTAAGTACTCTATTTCGCGGGTTTTGGTTATTTAACATATTTTTAGATTGGGAGCTCGGATTTGGGTGTTTTTGGAGGGGATTTTCATGATTTGGATTGTGGTATGTATTTTTGACTCGAATCTGTTTATTATTCATGCATTCAACCTTGATTTTAGCATTTTATTGGTGAATCTAAGTGAAGAAATTCAGGCTTTTTGTAAAACACTTTTTAAAAGTAAATATTGATGATTTGAGTGTATATTTGAGGTCGGATTTAGATGAAACACATATATTTGGACTCGTATTGAAATGGGTGTTCGTAATTTATGATTTTTGTCGGATACCGGTGTGCGGTCCCAAGGTTGAATTTTTGGGTTGACTTTGTGTTACACCATGTGCGTCCCAGGGTGGCGTATAATGAATATGAAACTTGTTAATCATAATTTAAATGAGTTTCAAAGTCATAATATGACTATATATGATGTTTGAACATAAAATACAAAGTTTGGGAAAAATCGAATTTAAGTTACGGAAAAACCGACTAAGGATTTGCCTTCTAATGAAGCTTTTTGAGCAATACATTTCGTGTATTATATGAGGTCTTTTCTAGATATATATTATATACCAAATTGAAGGTCTTGGAATGTAGTTTCCAAAACTATTAACCGTTCATTCATACGACGTCTGGATAAAAAGATATAAGCGTCTGAATATAGGCCAATGCTAGAGTGCCAAGCTAGCACCTCTTTGACTTTTAAAAAGTGGATATATATACGCCTTATGTCATCTATTTCTTCATTTTTCCACATACCACGACCAAAATAAGACCTTAAAACTTACCATTAAGCTTTATACAATGGTTTCAAAAAGGATTAACATCCCGGGTACGAAATCAAGAAGCGATAACATTAGAACGATCCCTACGACGTAAGTATCATTATACCGCCTCTCTTTTTCTTTGTAATTTGAGTTTTGGAAGGTACTTCATAATTAATAAAATTTCTACTTTATGTATTTAAAATTTTAAATATCAAGAAAGGTTGATAAATTCGATTCCTAATAGTTAGAACTCACGCGACGGTGATCAGAAGCCGTTAGTTCGATTTATTCTACCTTTAGTAGACTGTTTTGTAGTCCTCTCGTGTTGGCATCTTATGCTGCTGATTTATGGAGTTTGGAAGGATAAAGGGCGTGGAGAAATACCACATATGGTAGGGTAGTGGGCTGGTCGCTCGTCATTGCAGTTTCAGGCTAATTGATAACTTGTTGATTGGGTGTGTTATGGTATATTTGGGGTTTTTGTTGTATTAAAGGTCCCGGATTGTAGTTAGATTGTTTTTGAGTTAGTGGTTGTATTGTGATTGTATGTCGCCTATAGTTGTCTTGAGAAAACAGTAAAATCAGGGGAAATGTTGCCTGTTTTATTTTAGAATCGAGTTACCGTTTGAGATACGTAATATACTAGCGCCATCTAAGTTGTACATGTATTTCTTTGTTATAGGGTTGGCCCGCTGGTTGTCATAAGCTTTTTGTTGAGTTGCATTGGCGACTTGAGTTATGTTAAGACTATCCCTTCTTTCCTTTTGGTATGATTCATATGATACAACAAAATGAGCAAGCACGCAACTTTCACAAATGATTCTATTCTTAGGAGTAATATGGTTGTCTGTTCTTGATTCCCCATATGTCCTACTATCATATCGTCTGTTCATGGGTCTCAGAAAATATTTAAGTTGTTAAATATTATTTCGTGATATTAATCGAAGGTATATTGATCTTATGATATTTCGAGAGATCTTATTGACTTACGTCTGTCTAATGAATTGCATTCATTTATACATGTACATTGACCCATGACCAGATGACGTTTTATGCACGTATATTATATGTATATGGGGTATGGGAAAGGTTACGGCGTTATATACGCACCACTACATAATCAGTTGGTATATGTTGATGAATTTGCCCACTGAGGCCGAGATGATATGATGGGATGCCCTCAAAGGCTTGATGATGTTATGTACGCACATATCTATGTATGATGGCCCCCCTTCTTAGGATCCTTGCTCAACGAGAGTTAGTGTGCTCCAATTGATCCGAAGCTGCTATTGGAATTTCGTACGATATTATGTATACATATATGGGTATGAAGGGACGCAGTCCCATCCTTTATACAGTTGTACACTCTATTAGAGGTCTTTCGACAGTCATGTAAAGTTGGAAAGTATGTGGCCTTGTCGGCTTCTATTTTGATATGTAGTTGTCCATAGCAGCCCTGTCGGCTCGCCCTATCATATTCTGTATATATGTATTCTATATATATATATAT
>AWOL01S0052324.1:25636-86456 GCA_000715115.1 Nicotiana otophora | reverse complement strand
ACACACACACACACACATATATATATATATATATATATATTAATATATGTGTGTGTGTGTGTGTATATATATGTTTTTTAGGCATGTTTCCCCACGTATATTATTCACATGATTCAGCAGTTTATTGACAGATGTTATGCATAACCTACCCCTATTTCATGTTTATATCTTAGATGTATGCTTAGGGGTGTTCGATAGGTAGGACTCGGGAACTCGTCATGATCCATCAGTTTGGGTCATGACAAAAGTGGTATCAGAGCAATTTTGTCCTAGGGTGGTCTACAGACCGTGTCTAGTAGTCTTATTTATGAGTGTGTTGTGCACCACACTTATAAACAGGAGGCTGCAGAACATATAGGATGTTATCTTCCCTTCTTATCTTAGATCGTGCGATATAAGGATTCATTTTCCTAACAATATGTTATATTTTCAGCGATGCCTAAGAAGACTACAGCCACCCAAAAGGGCAAGTCCATGGCTGATGAGACTACGAGTCGAGCGCCAAGAGTTACCAGGGCTCGGGGAGAGTCTCATAGGGAGAATCCATCTCAGACTTCACATACCCTGCCATCTCCAGAGAATATGTAAGGGGCACCAGCTCCAGCGCCCACCCCAGTACCCTCTGCTCCTCACCCAGATACACCGGGTCAGGAGATGAGAGATGCTATTCAGCTATTGACTCGATTAGTGGCCGCACAGGCTCGGCGCTAGGAGGTAGGTATTGGTCATGCAGATAGGGCCATGAGTGCGAGGGTTCGTGATTGCATTAATTTGGACCCGCCAGTATTCACTGGAGCAGATCCAAACGAGGGCCCTCAGGTATTTATCGATAGGATACAGAGGACTTTGAGGGTAGTGAAGGCCACTGCGACTTGGTCAGTTGAGCTATCTTCCTATAGACTTTGGGATGTTTCAGTTAATTAGTACGAGTCTTTGGAGTTGTCCAAAGGTAAGGATTCCCGTCCAGCAGTATGGCAGGAGTTTACAGAGGCTTTACTTCATTATTATTTTCCACCAGAGCTTAGCCATGCCAGAGTTGATAGGTTCTTGACCCTTCGACAGGGTAATATGAGTGTTCGGGAGTACATCCTTCAGTTTGATTCTTTGGCTAGGTATGCTCCCGCTATTGTAGCTAAGATGGAGGATCGGGTTCACCGGTTCGTGATGGGGTTGGAGCTGCACCTGCTTAATGACTATATGTCGGTCTCACTTCAGCCATACATGGATATTTCTCGTATTCACGCATACGCTCAGGGTGTAGATGAGCGCAAACAGAAGCAGAGGGCCGATCGTGAGCATGATACGGGCCAGAGTAAGAGAGGGAGATCTTCAGGTCCTGTTGGTGAGTTTTGAGGTGGTCAGAGACAGCAGTACCTGAGGTATCCAGCCCAGTCATCGGCTAGTGCACCCCATCAGTTTGCTGGTAGGAGATTTGATCATTCCACATATTTAGGGCCCAGTTAGAGTTCCAGGGCCTCTAGTTCTCACTATAGAGGTGAGTCAAGTCAAATGAGGCTGCCCTTACCACGATGTGCTCAATGTGGTACGCAGCATGCCGAGCAATGCCTTGTGGGGTTGGGTGTTTGTTATACTTGTGGTTATCCAGGCCACGTTCTGAGCGATTGACCGACGAGAGGTGGTGCAGGTATAGTTCAGCCAGCAGCATCTTTAGTTGGTTCGTCATCATCAGTACTCCCCCTGGGCAAGGTTCACAGGCACCATCCGATCGTGGTAGAGGCAAAAGTGGAGCATCTAGCTCGAGCGATCCTTAGAACCGCATTTATGCATTAGTGGGTCGACAGAATCAGGAGTCATCACCTGATGTCGTTACACGTATATTATCAGTTTCCTCATATGATGTATATGCATTAATTGATCTAGGTTCCACCTTATCGTACGTCACTTCGTTGGTTGCTAGTAAGTTTGGGATAGAACCTGAGTTGATTGAACCTTTTGAGGTATCTACACCTGTTGGGGATCTAGTGATAGCTAGACGGGTATATAGAGATTGTATAGTAGTAGTTTATAGTCATTCTATAGTAGCAGACCTGATTGAGGTAGACATGGTAGAATTTGATGTTATAATGGGTATGGATTGGTTGGCTTCTTTCTATGCTAACGTTGCTTGTAGATCAGAGATGGTTCGGTTCCAATTTCCAGGGGAGCCAGTTCTAGAGTAGAAAGGTAATACTGCATCGCCGAGAGGTAAGTTTATTTCCTATCTCAAGGCAAGGAAGATGATCAGAAATGGCTATATTTATCACTTAGTTCGGGTACAGGATGTGAAAGCAGAGTCACCAACCCTTCAGTCTATCTCGGTGATTAATGAGTTTCCCGATGTTTTTCCCGATGAGCTTCAAGGCCTTCCTATAGAGCGGGAGATTGAGTTTGTTATTGACATATTACTAGATACTCAGCCGATATCTATTCCTCTTTGTAGAATGGCACCTGCAGAGCTAAGAGAGTTGAAAGAACAACTAAGGGATTTGCTTGAAAAAGGCTTTATCAGACCAGTGCATCACCGTGGGGAGCACCTATGTTATTTGTGATAAAGAAAGATGGTTCTTTACGGATGTGTATTGATTACAGGCAGTTGAATAAGGCGACGATCAAGAATAAGTACCTGCTCCCTAGGATTGATGATTTATTTGATCAGTTGCAGGGTGCCAGGTGTTTCTCGAAGATAGACTTGAGGTCTGGGTACCATAAGGTAAGGGTTAAAGAGAAAGATATTCCGAAGATAACATTCAGGACCATATACAGCCACTTTGAGTTTTGTGTTATGTTATTCGGTTTGACCAATGCCCCAGCAGTATTCATGGACTTGATGAACAGTGTGTTCAGACCCTTTCTAGATCTGTTCGTGATTGTATTTATAGATGATATTTTGGATTACTCTCGTTCAGAGGCTGAGCATGCAGATTATTTGCGTACTGTGGAAAGGAAGTTGTACGTAAAATCCTCTAAATATGAATTTTGTAGCTTTCCTTGGGCATATTATTTCAGGTTAGGGTATCCGGGTTGATACACAAAAGATTGAGGCAATGCAGACTTGGCCTAGACCCACAACACCAACGGAGGTTCGTAGCTTCCTCGGTTTGGCAGGTTATTATAGGAGATTTGTAGAGGGCTTTTCTTCTCTTTCAGCACCATTGACAAGGTTGACTCGAAAAGCAACTAAGTTTCAGTGGACTGATGCTTGTGAGCGGAGATTCCAGGCATTGAAGGACAGATTGACTTCAACACCGGTTTTGACACTCTTAGAGGGAACCGATGGGTATGCTATCTATTGTGATGCTTAAGGCATTGGATTGGGTTGTGTATTGATGCAGAATGGTAAGGTTGTCGCTTATGCATTTAGACAACTAAGAAAGCAGGAAAAGAATTACCCAATCCATGATTTAGAGCTAGCCGCGGTGATTCATGCACTAAAGATGTGGAGGCACTATTTATATCGCATTCATGTTGATATCTATATGGATCATAAGAGCCTTCAACATGTCTTCAAGCAAAAAGAATTGAATTTATGTCAGAGGCGATGGTTGGAGCTACTGAAAGATGTTGATATTTTATACTATCTAGGGAAAGCGAATGTAGTAGCCGACGCCCTCAGCCGTAGATCTATAGGTAGCCTATCATATTTACAGCCAGAGAAGAGTGAGATAGCCCATGAGATTCATCAGTTAGCTAGTCTTGGAGTTCGATTACTGGATTCAGGTGATACCGGAGTTAGTATTCAAGACATGGCAACATCCTCTTTAGTAACTGACATGAAGGAAAGCCAGTATGAGGATCCAGTGCTAGCTCACTACAAAGATACAACCCCTCAAAAAGAGAAGACACTATTTGAGATTACAGGAGATGGAGTCCTCAGATATCGAGGTCGATTATGTGTTCCTAATGTGGCAGGGCTGCGCCAGCAGGTTATGGGAGTGACGAAGATGTATCATGATATCGGGAAATATACTGGGGGGACGGAATGAAGAAGGATATAGCAGAGTTTGTTGCTCAGTTCCCTAATTGTCAGCAGGTTAAGATTGAGCATCAGAAACCCTGTGGATTATTGCAACCTATAGAGATTTTGACTTGGAAATGGGAAGTAATTAATATGGATTTCATCATAGTCTTACCTCGTACCCAGTGTAAGTTCAATTCTATATGGGTGACTGTTTATAGACTTACAAAATCAACCCATTTTCTGCCTGTTAGGACTACGTTTTCAGCAGAGGATTATACAAGTCTTTACATTAAGGAGATAGTACGACTTCATGGTGTCCCTATATCTATTATCTCAGATAGAGGTACTCAGTTTACAACTCATTTCTGGAGGTCCTTCCAACAGGATTGGGGATTCAGGTAAGTCTTAGTATATCATTTCATCCTCAAACAGACGGTCAGGCTGAGCGTACTATCCAGACACTTGAGGATATGCTACAGGCTTTTGTGATAGACTTCATGGGTAGCTCGGATAATCATCTTCCGCTTATTGAGTTCGCATATAATAATAGCTATCATTCCAACATTCAGATGGCTCCATACGAATCTCTTTACGGATATAAGTGTAGGTCACCTGTAGGATGGTTCGAGGTCAGGGAAACTATGTTAGTAGGACCAGAATTGGTACAACAGGCAGTTGAGAAGATTAAGCTTATACAACAAAGGCTATTAGCAACTCAAAGTTGTCAGAAGTCCTATGTAGATAATTGATGATGAGACTTGGAGTTTCAGTTAGATGACTGGGTATTCCTAAAGGTATCACCGATGAAAGGCGTTAGGAGATTCGGTATAAAAGGAAAGCTTAGCCCTCGGTACATTGGACCTTATAAGATCATACACAGAGTAGGCCAAGTAGCATATGAGTTAGACTTGCCTTTTAACTTGGAGTCCATACATCCTGTCTTTCATGTGCCTATGCTCCGTAAGTATATCGGAGATCCTTCTAGAGTCGTTCTAGTTGACGATGTTTAGGTCACATAGCAACTATTATATGAGGAAGCTCCCATTGCTATACTAGATAGACAAGTTCGGAGATTGAGAACTAAGGACGTAACTTCGGTTAAAGTACTTTGGAGAAATAAGAATGTGGAGGAGATGACTTGGAAAGATGAAGAATACATGAAGTCTAGGTATCCTCACCTGTGTCAGCTTCCGGACAAGGAGCCGACTGAGACATCATAGCCTTTAGGTGCGTATACAATATTAGATTCTTATGTTAGTTATTGCCATTTGTCGTATGAGGCCATTGGTGTTATTTATGATTGTGGCCCTGTGTGGCTTTGTATTGTTGAGTTTTCTACGTGACAGGTTGGTTGTAGTACCATTACAGAGGAGACTTTGCCCAAATTTCTATAGATCTCTGGGAGTTAAATATTCGAGGACGAATGTTTCTGGGGGAGGGGAGATTGTTACACCCTATGCGTCCCAAGGTGACATATAATGAATATGAGATTTGTTAATCATGATTTAACTGAGTTTAAGAGTCATAATATGACTATATATGATGTTTGGATAGAAAATACAAAGCTTGGGAAAAATCATATTTAAGTTGCGGAAAAACCGACTAAGGATTATTTTTCTAATGAAGCTTTTTGAGAAATATATTTCGTGTGATATATGAATTCTTTTGGGACATATTATATACCAAATTTAAGGTCTTGGAATGTAGTTTCCAACACTTTTTACCGTTCATTCATACGACGTCCGGATAAAAAGATATAAGCGTCTGAATATGGGCCAATGCTAGGGTGCCAAGCTAGCACCTCTTTGACTTTTCAAAAGTGGATATATATATGCCTTATGTCGTCTCTTTTTTCATTTTTCTAAAGATCAAGACCAAAATAAGACCTTAAAACTTACCCTTAAGCTTTCTACAAGGGTTTCAAAATGGATTAATATCCCGGGTATGAAATCAAGAAGCGATAACATTAGAACAATCCCTACGACGTAAGTATCATTATACCGCCTCTCTTTTTATTTGTAGTTTGAGTTTTGGAAGGTACTTCATTGTTAATAAAATTCCTAGTTTTTGTATTTAAGATTTTAAATATCAAGGAAGGTTGATAAATTCATTTCCTAATAGTTAGAACTCACGGGACGGTGATCGTAAGCCTTGAGTTTGATTTATTCCACTTTACTGTTTTGTATTCCACTCATGTTGGCCTCTTGTGCTTATAATTTATGGAGTTTTTAAAGATAAATTGTGTGTAAAAATGCAACATGTGGTAGGGTAGTGGGCTGGTCGCTCGTCGTTGCAGTTTCAGGCTACTTGATAACTTGTTGATTGGGTGTGTTATGGTATATTTGGGGCTTTTGTTGTATTAAAGGTCCCAAAACGTAGTTAGGTTGTTTTTGAGTTGCTGATTATATTGTGTATGTATATCGCCTATAGTAGGCTTGAGGGAGCAGTAAAATCAGGGGAAATGCTGCCCGTTTTATTTTAGAATCGAGTTATCGTTTGAGATATGTGATATACTAGCGCCATCTAAGTTGTACATGCATTTCTTTGTTATAGTGTTGGCGCGCTAGTTGTCATAAGCTTTTTGTTGAGTTGCATTGATGACTTGAGGTATGTTAAGGATATCCCTTCTTTCCTTTTGGCATGATCCATATGATACAACGAAACGAGCAAGCACGCAACTTTCACAAATGATTCTATTATTAGTGTACTAGGGTTGCCTATGTTCTTAATTCCCCATATATGTCCTACTATCATATCATCTGTTCATGGGTCTCAAAAAATATTTAAGTTGATAAAGATTATTTCGTGATATTAACCGAAGGCATATTGATCTTATGACATTCCGAGAGATCTTATTGACTTACTTCTTATGCATTGCATTCATTTATACATGTACATTGATCAATGACCAGATGGCGTTACATACGTGTATGTTATATGTATATGGGGTATGGGTAAAGGTTAAGGCATTATATAAGCACCACCACCTTATCAGTTGGTATACGTTGATGAATTTGCCCACTGAGGCCGAGATGATATAATGGGATGCGCTCAAAGTCTTGATGATGTTATGTACGCACATACATATGAATTATATGACATTTATACGCATATGCATGACATTATAATTGTTTCATGATTCACCGAGTTATTGAGACTCACAGGTTAAGTCCTTTACTCCATGTTTCTTTTATGTCTTTTATATACTGATTTTTATGATGTACATACTCGGTACATTATTCGTACTGATACCCCTATTACCTGGGGGACTACATTTCATGCCCGCAGGTACAGGTAGATAGGATGATGGCCCCCCTTCTTAGGATCCTTGCTCAACGAGATTCAGTGTGCTCCAATTGATCCGCAACTGCTATTGAATTTTCGTACGATATTTTGTATACATATATGGGTATGACGGGGTTCAGTCCCGTCTTTTATACAGTTGTATACTATATTAGAGGTTTGTAGACAGTCATGTATAGTTGGATAGTATGTGGCCTTGTCGGCTTCTATTTTGATAAATAGTTTTCCATAGCAGCCTTGTCTGCTCGCCCTACCGTATTCCGCATATATATATATATATATATATATATATTGGGCATATTTCCTTACATATGTTATTCACATAATTCAGCAGTTTATTGACAGATGTTATGCATGACCTACCCCTATTTCATGTTTATATCTTAGCTGTATGGTTAGGGGTGTTCGATAGGTAGGACTCGGGCACTCGTCACGGCCCATCGGTTTGGGTTGTGACACTTTGCATAGTTGATTCAAGATCTTAGCTTTATTGTTTGGGGTTATTTCCTATGGATTTTATTGATGATATTAAGTTGCTTTGACTAGATTCGAGTCGCTCGAAGGTTGATTCGCTTGGGAAGGGCTTTGGAGTATTGATTCACGCGCTTTGAGGTAAGTAACATTTCTATACTTGATTTGAGGGTAATTATACCTATGCACTACAATACTTGAGATGTGTTAGGGTGATGCATGTGCTAGGTGACGGACGTGTGTGCGTACACCGGGGTACTCATGGTCAGGGTAGACTTTAGACTACTATGAGGCTTATTTTTCTATCATGCCTCGTTATATCCGTATTTTCTCTACTTGAATGATCATTTGAGCTATGCTTCATGTTAGAAATCATGTCTAGGATGTGTGTTTATTTGTTTGAGACATGATAGGGCTATTCTTGTTATTTTTAAGTTGTTTTCCTTAATTGTAGACATACACTTAGTCATGATGCTATATTCGTATATGATATCTCTGTCTCAGTGCATTCTTATTATGATTTCTCACATGTTATTGATGCCTCATATGTGTAACACTATTGGATTGAGTATTGTGAGATGTGGTTAGTTGATACTTGAGCAGTTGATGACTGATTTTGGGCCATAGAGTCGATTTGGTATTAATTGGGAGGTGACGTATATGTCACGCCCATATTGAGCTAAGTGGTACTGACTAGGAGACGCGTGCACCAGGCCCCATGATTGGGCTATATAATATTGATTATTGGCTTATATTCGATTAGCACTTGGGCAAGGATCCTCCCCTCCGGAGTCAGGTATTCACAATGAGCGCATGCACAGGGTCATATATGTGCTTTGGTGAGGACCATTTGTGCCAGGCACCCGTACAGTGCTGAGTGTGGTTGTGTGTGTGATGGTGAGGGACACTTGTGCCAGGCACACTGGGTGTGCTAAGTGTGAGTATGCTTGATGGATTTACTGTGATGTTGTTGACTTGGCATGTATATTTAACATGTAGACATAGAGATGTATTTTTCTCATGCTAGATTGTAAATGAAATGTCTTATCTGTTCTTAAAAATTTGGAAAATCACTATTTCCTTAATAAACTCATGTTTTAGTGATTTCGGTGGAAGATTGGGCTTTGACTGTTATTTACTTTTACTGCCATCATTAAATTGTTATTGATTATTGGTGTTGGACACTGTCTTTCTTCTGAGCTTGTCACTACTTTCAGCCCGAGGTTACGTTTATTACTTATTGAGTACATAAGGTCGGATGTACTTATACTATACTCTGCACTTTACGTGCAAATCCAAGTACTGCTGCTCGTGGTGATTGCTAGAGTTTTGACCGGTTATAGCTTGTGGAGACTACGAGATAGCTGTTATGTCATTCGCAGACCTTGAAATTCTCTTTTGTTTATTTCAGTTATCACTTGTTCAATCATTCAGACAGTTTTGTATTGAAGATTTGACTTTGTATTTTGAGATTCTGTAATGCTCATGTACTCGTTGACACCAGATCATGGTAATGGTTGTAGTTGCTCTATTGTTGCTATTTTTAGATATTTTCTGATTATTCCGATGTTAAGACCATTAAGTTATGTTAATTGAGTTTATTGTTATTGTGAAATTGTTGGCTTGCCTAGAAAGCAGTGTTAGGAGTCATCACGACTTCGGTGGGAGTTTGGACCGTGATAGCCAGTCAATGATTTTATTTTTTAAATTACGTCAATGGCTTTGCAACTCGTAATCTTCGCTTCAATTCAATTATTCGGCAATCCGAAGACTTCAATTCAATTCAAATACTTTGTAACCCGGAGACTTCAAGTTCAATTCAAATGCTCCACAATCAGAGATTTGTATTTCAAATACTCTACCATCCGGAGACTTCAATTCAATTCAAATACTCTGCCACGGGGAGACTTCAATTTAATTCAAATACTTCGTTACCCAGAGATTTCAATTCAATTTATATACTCCACGATCCAGAGACTTCAAGTTCAATTCAAATGCTCTGTAACCCAAAGAATACAAGTTTAAATTATATATACTTTCTTTCTTTTATCCTATGCTTTATTTATTACAATGTTGCTTGACATATTTTCTTTGCATTATACAAAGATATTTGGATTTCTACTTATTGCAGGACAAAACATTACAATATGGAGCAAACTTGTGATGACCCGATAGGTCATTTTGAGCACTAACCTTTATTTTTGATTTATAAAACCTCCATTAGCTTCTTTGATGTTTATTGATTTGCGTGTACGGTCTACGACATTTTTCGGAAAAGTTTTAGGTAAAATTTTGAAGAAAAAGTAATCTTGGCTTAAAATGGAACTTGAGTTGACCACGGTCAACATTCTTGGTAAACGGCCTTGGATCGGTGTTTTGACGAATCTGGTAGGTTCATATGATAGTTTTTGACTTGTATGCACTTTTGGTTGGGGTCCAGGGTGAACCGAGCGCATTTCGGCGCTTTATGTGAAAAATTATGAAAATGAGTTTTCAATTTGAAAATCATGAGTTTTGATGATCGATTCATGTTATTTGATGTATTTTGTTGATTTGAGGTAGCAAGCAAGCTTATATGATGTTATTACACTTGTGTGCATGTTTGTTTGGAGCCCGAGGGGCTCGGGTGATTTTTGAATGTGCTACGGGTGAGTTTGGATGGTTTGAAGACTGTTGGTGCCTTATTGCAGGTCTCGCAATTGCGAGAACCTGTTTGCAATTGCGAGTCTTACTTTTGCAAAGTTGGACTTGCAAATTCGATTATGGGCTGGGGTTGGTAATCTTCACAAATGCGAAGAATAGGTCACAAATGCAATCCTGAGTCTCCGCTTTTGCGACTCAGGACCCGGGCTTGAAGTCTTCGCAAATGCAGAGGGGCTGCATTTGCAGTAGGGTAGTGGTTCGCATATACAAGCATTTTGTCGAATTTGGGACATCTGAGGTAATGTGACAGTGATCGCAAATGCGATCATGGTCTCGCATTTGCGGGTGTCGCATTTGCGAACATGACTTTGCAAATGTGACATCTGTAGTTGGGTAAAAGAAGGGGAAAGCAAGACTTAGCTCATTTTACACCATTTCTCAACCCTAAACACTTTAGAGGTGATGTTTGAAGAACCTTTTCTTCCCAAATTCATTGGTAAGCAACTCTAATCCACTTTCTTTCAATTCCCCATTACTTTTCATGAGTTTTTAACATCAAATCTATGATTTTTATGGTAGAAATTAGGAATTTAGATAGAATTTAGGGATATTGCAAAATTGAGATTTAGACCTCAAATTGCGGTCGTATTTCGAAACAAATCACATAATGGGCTTAGGTGTGAATGGGTAATCAAATTTTGGTCTGAATCTCAGATTTTGACCAAGCAAGCCCGGGATTGATAGTTGTTGACTTTTTCAATTTCATCAAAGATTGAACCTTTTTCCTTCGTGGGTAGTTTCTATAGCTTATTTTAGATTGTTTAATCGATAATTGGCTAGATTCGATTGGTTTGGAGGCTTGTTCAAAAGGCAAGTTCGTGGTTGGTTGATTGGTTTGGTTGCGGAGTGAGGTAAGTGTTGTGCCTAAGTTTGACTTGAGGGAATTAGGAATTATTGGTCTATTTGTTATGTGAATTATGTGGGGAAATGATGTATATGCGAGGTGACGAGTGTATATGCCCCGTCATGGGGTTAAAGCACACGGGATTGGGCTATTTACTTCTATGTCTTCACTTATTTCATGTTATCTCTAGTTACGTGCTTTCGTTGCTACATGTTCTTACTTGTTATCCATGCTTTACTTGTTATTGTTATTTAATTGTTACTTATTTCGATTTGTTCATTTCTCACTCAATATCTTCTTATCTACTACATGTTCCTACTTGTCTTAATTGTATATTTTCATTTTCACATGTTTTTACTTGCTTTTATTGTCCTTATATTACTTGATGCATTCTATTATGTTATTTCGATTACGTGAGCCATTTAGCTATTCTTATATTGTTAAATTTTCAAGGTTTGGGATTACGAGGTGTTAGTCATTCTCCGTTTGTGTTGGTAGTTCATTGTTGTTCCGCACGTTTCATTTCCCTTTTGAGTTGATATTTTATAAATAGTGGTGTTGAGTTGTTTATGTTAATGAATTGATGTGGGAAACGGGTTGCATGCCACAACGGTATTGAAAATAAATTGATATTGGGGGATTGGGTTGCCCTCCACAATAGATAATAATAATGATATGATATGATAATGGGGTCGGGTTGCCCACCGCAATATGAAATTGAGTTAATTGCTGAAATCAGGTTGCGCGGCGCAACAGACTTGTTGTATTGTAGTTGGATTGTGGCTGTAGTGATTATTCTTGGATTGTGATATGAGATTTAAGATCATGTTATTCTAGGGCCCTCTGGTAGATGACCATCGGGTCCGTTTAGATGAGTTTACTATTTGTTTTTTTGTGTATTATGTTATTATTCTTCGTTTATGTCACGCCCCAAATCCAAGGAGCGCGGCCGGCGCTCAACCGAGTGAGCCCGACCGAGCAAGCCTGTTAGATTTCATTCTACCCAAACTCATCCACAAATGGAGATAATACATATTTTCATTAATTAGAAAAAACGGTGTTCATGTCTACAATACCTTCATTTCCAATAGTTTCATCATTTTTAAAGTCTCAAATGGACAAATAATACAACCACAACATAACATATTTTGACTTTCCCAGCACCAATACACAACCCATACTATGTCTACGGAGCCTCTATAAATAATGAAGAGTACCATGATAATGCCGGCAACAAGTCCCTAGCTATACCTCAAACAGAATACACAAAGAACAAAAGATACATGACCCCGGAAGGAAGTGGGGCTCACCAAGTCAACTGGGAAGAAGGTGTACTGCTATAACTAATCAATATCTCCTGCTGTGGAACCATTTAAAGATGCAGCGCCCCCGGCAAAAGGGACGTTAGTACTGTCGAATAGCACTAGTATGTATAACTAAACACCCTCTCAATAGAATGACAAATAATACAAAAACGATTATCATAATATCAATGAAAGCCTTAATCAACATCAAACCTCAATTTAGGATCAAGACAGTGTTCAAATTAATTTCCATATCTCACTTTGGGAGATATTTAGTATCGATATACCATTGTCCACAATATCATTATTCACAATACCAGTGCCACCGTACTCTCAGTATGGAGTCCGATCACGACCCGATCGGCTAGGTTATCTCATTAGAGACATCAACCACAATTACTCTCAATATCAATACCACCGTCTTTAACACGGAGTCCGATCACGACCCGATCGGCTAGGTTATCTCATTAGAGACATCAACCACAATTACTCTCAATATCAATACCACCGTCTTTAACACGGAGTCCGATCACGACCCGATCGGCTAGGTTATCTCATTAGAGACATCAACCACAATTACTCTCAATATCAATACCACCGTCTTTAACACGGAGTCCGATCACGACCCGATCGGCTAGGTTATCTCATTAGAGACATCAACCACAATTACTCTCAATATCAATACCACCGTCTTTAACACGGAGTCCGATCACGACCCGATCGGGTAGGCTATCCATTAGGGACATCGACCATAATCACAATTTCAAATACAATTTCCTGCACAATCACCACCATATGTGCGGCATGGTGTCCGATCACAACCCAAACGGCTAGACTGTCTTATTCGAGACATCAACCTTTTTATATCAATCATCATATTTCATATTACTTTTATATCTTTTCATTTCATTGGCACTAATGGCCATAATAATAAGATCAATCTTGGCACGTTGGTCATATTCAGTATTTCATGCTCACCCTTTTAAATTTCGAATATCATCATCATCATCAATAACAAATACTATTCAAATCAAGGTGTGCAGTACACATGTGAGCAATTTAGAGTCTAAGGCATATAGAGATATTTCACAAAAATTGGCATAATATCCTTCGTTTAAACTTCACTTGAAGTCGAAACATTATTAATGCACAACCCATATTTTAACACATCCTCAATTGATAACATAACATGAATAAAGCATTAGGGATACTTGTTGAACATATATCTTTCAACCCAAACTTACTCGGAATAGCCAATTTTATAATGAACCACTCGTGACTTACATAATTTACATGAATATCGTGAGATTCAATTCTAAGAGAAGAGTTTAGCCAACATACCTCACTTTAGGTTCCTTACGCTCTAAATATTCCGAAATTCTTGGCAACTTCAATCTATTTTAGAAATATAACAAATTGAACCAAAATTAGGAAGATGATCATGGTTCTAGCTCATTTGAGCATTTTATCAAACACTAGGTGTGCACAAGGTTTCAAGATCCTTTTATAGAGAATTCCATCATCCCACAACCCAATCTTTACCATGCTTAGTTCAACAATCTTCCTACACCCCTTGATATCACATGCATGTTAAAATATCAACTCTCATGCCCAAATATTATCTTGCTAATTACCCATTTCTAGACAAAATTAAAAATTGATGGGTTAGGGTGTAGAATCTTACCTCTAGGATGAAGAGCTAGTGAGTTTCTCTTCTTAATCTTCCAAAACTTGAGTAAGAATTGAAGAACAATTATTGAAGAATACCTTCTCACTCTAGGGCACTCTCTCTCACTCTAAAATGTCAGATTATAGCTCAAAAATGGCCCAAAGAGTGTATTTAACGAAGAAGGGTCGGGTTTTCAAAACCAAAAAATGGAGTTCCGGAACAAGGTATGCGATCGCATAACCAATATGCGGACCGCATATCGGTCGCATAATTGGTTACAAAATAGCCAAAAGAACTGTCGGTGTATGCGATTACTATGTGGTCCGCATAACTGTTCTGCGGTCGCATAGTGCACCGCATAACAGTTATGCAGTCGTATAATCGACCGCATAATTGCTTCCAACTAGCCCAATTAACGGCCTCACTCTGCGGCCATTATGCGGTCCGCAGAGTGATTCTACGGTCGCATAATGGACCGCAGAAATGCACTTTGCCGCCAAATATTTTTCTTTACTTTCCGGTGCATTGTTCAACCCAAAAGTCCGAGCCGCGGCGAGAAAACTCGCCGCGAAGAATTTCTACAATCCTCAAAGATGTAAGCCTAGTCCGGCACCATGAAACATTATTTTCTTTGAAAATTTTACCGGGCTTTACACTTAAGTACTTTGAAATTTTCCGGGGTGTTACAGTTTAGGTTTATTGTGAGCGTCTTTCCATAGCCTCGTCACTACTTCGTCGATGTTAGGCTCGGCACTTACAGAGTACATGGGGTTGGTTGTACTCATGCTACACTTCTGCACTTCTTTTGTAGATACCGGTGTTGGTCCCAACGGCGTGTAGAGGAATTCTTGCCCGAACCGGCTTACAACAGGAGACTTGAGGTAGAGTTGCTGGCATTCGCAGTCCCTGAAGTCCCCTTCTATTTTGTCTTTATTGTTTACCTTATTTCAAACAGTTGTATTTCATTATAGACTTTGTTTATAGAACTCTAGTATGCTCATATATTCGTAACTCCAGATTTCTGAGATATGTTTAGATCGTGCTACGTTGTATTTATCACATCTACATCAATTTATTTCGATTTCTTATTATCAAGTTTCTATTTTAAAATAGTTAAAAATGGTTAAATAATTTGCTAATATTGGCTTGCCTACCAAGCGGATGTTAGGCGTCATCACGAACCCACGGTTGAGATTTTGGGTCGTGACAAAACTGGGGCAAAATACTAATGAGGGACATCAAACTCATTAGCAAGTCGAGGATCTGTTCTTCAAGTCATTCTCGGCCAACAAAATCCACAAAAATCAAAAATTTCAAATTCCAACTAACTCCAGTCCAAAAAATTTAGTCCCTAGATTTCATGATCTTTTTGCTTTTCAGTATCTTCATAATACGATGCCGAAGCAATTTTTGCAGTCAGCTCCTGATATGAATCAAGGATCACTTGGGAAGCGTCTAGTATAGTCTTTCTTATGGATGTGTCGTGCACCACATTTATTAATTAGGAGCTAAGAAAGCGTTTCCCAAACATCACCTGTCACGACCCAAAATTCACTATAGGTCGTGATGGCACCTCACGTCGCTGTTAGGCAAGCCAACGGTGAACTAACAATTTAATTATTTATTTTATTATTTTTGAAATTATGAATCTTGTTAGGTGGAGACGTAAATGCGTTAAAGTCGTAGATAAATAAAATTTAAATATTATACAAGTAAAAGTATATCGAGGTTAAGCACACCAAAAATGAATTCTAGAACATCCCAAAATCCGGTGTCACAAGTGCTTGAGCATTTAATAAGGAGGACAATAATAATACAACATCTGTCCAGAATGTAAATAAGAGAGGATAAAATAAATAGTACGATGGAGACTTTGTGGGTTGCGATACGTAGCCTAGAATGTAGCTCACCATAAAGTCTCCTCAGCAGTTGCGCCTACGCGCCAAGATGACCACCAATTGAACCTGTCAGATCCTGCACATTTAGTATAGAAGTGTAGCATGAGTACGTAAATCAACGCGTACCCAGTAAGTATCGAGCCTAACCCCAGAGAAGTAGTGACGAGGGGTCGACATAGACACTTACTAGAGGTCCAATAAAGTAATATGATAAATCATAAGCATATATGAAGCACAACAACAATAATGGGGTAAACCTATAAGTTATATAATCTTCCAAAAATTTCTTTTAAAGATAGAAATTTCTTAGTCTCATGTTCTATCTCAACAGCTAAGATATATTAAGTGCCAGAAACCAACAGCCCGAATATAACCTTTACCGTTCTAAAATAACTTGCCAACAACTCAAGGTGATAAGGCTCGGCCTAATATATATATATATATATATATATATATAAAATTTTATTTATAAATCAATTTCAATTATAAATTCAATTAATTAAGCCAGCAGAATGAGTTCAAATAATTCAAATATTACATGCTAAAGTCCTAAGTCTACCCGGACATAAACATGCTTTAGTTACGTACGGACTCTCGTCGCCTCGTGCATACGTAGCACCCACAACTAGTAGCACATAACAATTACATCGCCTAGGGGGTAGTTTCCCCCTCATAAGGTTATACAGGAGACTTACCTCGCTCTGAAGTTCCATAACCGGCTCCAACGACTCTCTAACACCTCAACTCAAAGCCAAATGTTCCGAAACTACTCACATAACGTTCAAATCAATCAAAATATACTCCAATGCTTATAATTTAACAATTTATAATGATTCCCAACTCCACCCGAAAAGTTAATAAAGTCGACCCTCGGTCCCACATGCCCGACTTTCGAAGATTTCTGAAGATAAACAATACCCATAACATTACAAACTCAAATATATAATTTATCCCCAATTCCATGTCCACAATCGTGGTAAAAATCCAAAATTATCAATTTTAGGTTTCTCAAATTTCCCTAATATCCATGATTTTCCATGTTAAAAAACTTTATAAAATCCAAGTATTTAACTTGTGATAGGGGGAAATCACTTACCTCGAGTTGCTCGATGAAAACCCCCTCGAAATAGCTCCCCAAATTCGGCCATCCAAGTGAGAAATGAAAGAATGAGAGCTAAGTGTCGATTTAAAAAAACCCTTCTGCCCAGCGACTTCCGCACCAGCAGACATCCAGCCAAACCTGCGGTATCGCTTTTGCTACAAAAACTTTGCTTCTGCACTTCATTAGCCCAAGTCCCCTTCCCGCTTATGTGACAAACAGCCTGCACCTGCGAGCTCGCAGGTACGGAAATTCCCTCGCACCTGCGCAACCATAGTCTCTCACCCAGGACCGCTTATGCGACCCCTTATCCGCATCTGCGACTTCATAGGTGCGGAATCTTCCTCGCATATGCGCTCCCAGACCTCCTCCACCAAATTCACACCTGCAATGACTCCCTACGCACCCGTGTGACCGCACCTGCGGCTACTCCTTCCGTAGGTGCGATGACACCAGACTTCAGCACTAACAACATGAACCAAATTTCAAGTTTCAATCTATTTTCAGTCTGTTTCAAACCCGATGCCCCCCGGGACCTCATCCAGACGTACCAACACACCTCAAAACACAATATGGACTTAGTCGAAGCCTCAAATCACGCCAAAATAACATCAAAACTACGAATCGACGATCGCAACCTTTCTTTAAACTTTCAAACATTCAAACTTCGCAGAACGCGTCCGAATTATGCTTATACATCCCGTAATGATTCCAAATTTTACGTCCAATCACGTTACGAACCTATTCCAAGGCTCAGAACTTCAAACGGACATCAATAACACCGAAATTCACTTCAAATCAAACTTAAAAAATTCTTAAACTTCCAAAATGCCAACCTTCCATAATAGATGCTGAAATGCTCCTGAACCATCCGATACTCAACCCGAACATACGCCCAAGTCCGGAATCATCATACGAACCTATTGAAACCTTCAAATCCAGATTGTGAGGTCATTCACTCAAAATCTAACCCTTAGTCAACTCTTCCAACTTAAAGCTTCCTAATTGAGTATTTTCCTTCCGTAACCACTCTGAACTTCCCGAAATTCAATTTCAACCACACGTACAAGTCATAAAACAAGAAGGGAAGCTACTTGAGGCCTCAAACCACTAAACGACGCGCTAGAGCTCAAAGCGACTGTTCGGGTCGTTACATAACCGTTACTTATCTCTGACTATAAATGTTTCTTCTCCAATCATTGTTCTTACAACTACACTCGGCTTGATTCCCGCTCTTCGAGATATGTAGGTAGCTCAAATTCGAGCACACCCATACTTATTCTATTCGTGCCAAATTAGTTTATCACAAAAGACCTAATGTCATCGTAAACTCGATATCGAGGTATAATTTTGAAAGTCGGTTCGCAATTTTCTATTACTTCACCTTTTAGAACTACATATGTACTGATACTCGTGAAACCCAAGGTATATAGGCGATTCAAGAACCAGAGTTCGGCCATAATTTCTGCAAAACTCCCATAACTTCTCATAACACCATTCGATACTTCATAATGTTTCCAGTATCCCTATTTATTCAAATCCACACCTACAAGCCGAGACAAAATTGTCCACTAAGTCAACTTCTTTGCCGAAAGGCTCTTTCATCGTCCCCAATCAAAAAAGGGTAGTTGTTGATTAATTTGCCCTCCCTTTTCTAATTAATTTCTCTATGCTTCCTAAACAATAATAATTTAATAAAATATATTCAAGTTCTTTTAATCATTATCTAAAAGAATTATTCTATTTTTATGTGATATTACATCTTTTGTCTTTAAAGAAAATAATTAGTCTTAATAACTCATTTGTTATTATTTTACCAAAATTAATTGCGGCATAATTATAATCATATAATCATTATTCATTAACCAATTATCTATTTTATTATATTGCATAATTAAATAATTGTGCATTTTACTTATTAATTAATATATATATATATATATATATATATATATACACACACTTAAATAAATTTTATTTTAGAATCCGGGCACGTGAGCCCGGGGTGAATTTCATTAATCCTCCAAATTGGGGTGGGTAACTAATATAAAAGTCTAAGATATGGACCTTGAACATATATTTACTACTTTATATGACCTTTGATTAGTTTCGGAGTCTTCGGTGTCGTTTGAAGGGTTCTAGTGAGGTCGGAGAGCCGGATTGAAGACTTTGGACCTAGGTAAGTCTCTTGCCTAACCTTGTAAGAGGGAATTCATCGCCTTAGGTATATTTTTGTTGTGTTTTACTTGTGTGGGGAGCTACGTACGCACAAGGTGACGAGAGTCCGTGTGTAGCTATATTCCATGATATGTCCGGGTAGACTTAGATTCACATCATGCTTTTAATTGTTCTGTTGTGTTTATCATGAGTATTAATTGTCTTGATTAGGTCTGAGACTAGGAATTTAAATTTACAACTAACAACTTAGTCTTTTACTTCGCAAAATTTGGGGAATACATAATAAACTGTGAAAATCCATGTCTTCTTTACTCTAATGGGATCAGGTCGTTCGCCTCGGTAGTATGATAAAACCATTCTTATGGGATCGGGTCATTCGCCTCGGCAGTATGATAACACAACTCTTATAGGATCGGTCCATTCGCCTCGGCAGTATGATGGTAACACTATGGGATCGGGCTATTTGCCTCGGCACTACTGTGTACCACTGTTCTTATGGGATCGGGTCGTTCACCTCGGCAGCTTTGTGCTTAATAATCGGAACGGGTTCCAGTTTGGGTAATTGAGTTAGTACCTTCACGGCCAGTTATGAGATGTTGGTGATGTGATACAGACTCCAGCTGTATTTATTGTAGTTGCTTTTATTTGTTTCATTGATACCTGTTGTATGCTCACCATGTCTACTTTATGCATTTATATTATTATTATTGACCTCTAGTAAGTTTCAAGTCGACCTCTCGTCACTACTTCTTTGAGGTTAGACTAGATACTTACTGGGTACGCATTGTTTTCCGTACTCACGCTACACTTCTACATTGATGTGCAGGTACGGAGACAGGTTCCACCAGTGGTCACGCGGGCGCGTAGTCGATCATCTATGGAGATTTAGTGGTGAGTTTCTTGCCTTGCTACGATCCGCAGCACCGGAGTCACCTTCTATCTTATTTGTTATTCCTGTCTATCACTTTCGGACAGTAGTTTTAGTAGTTTTGTACATTCTCTAGATTGCACATGTACTTGTGACGTCGGATTTTGGGGATTTGTAACATTTATGAACTGTTGTACTGTCATTTCTATTACCGCAGTGTATGTACTTATTATGTTGGCATTTTGTTTTAAAAGACTTGTCACAGTTGAATGAAAGCTAGTTTAAAATGTTCTCTAAAAGAAGAAATTTCCATATTAAAATATGTTAAAAAGGGGTGAATAATTAGTAGTTTCACTTGTGGGCTTGCCTAACGGTGGCGTTAGGTACAGTCTCGACCTCTTACGGATTTGGGTCGTGACATAGGTCACCTATGGGGAGAATTCCTTCTTACCAAGATATACATGAGGCTTACCTATGTCTGGTAAGCTAAAATCAAGCAACAATCACCTAATCGCCCAAATTCGACCACCAACAACTCGAATCTAGTCAAAAATAACTCAATAACATCAAATAAAGCCATAGGAAATAATTCCAAACAATAAAATTTTGATCTTTAATCAAATCCCCAAAAGTCAGCAAAAGTCAACCCGGGCCCATACGATCAACAACCGAGTCAAGGTATATATCCCGACTAACCATAACTTGACGAGTCCAAATATGTGATTAGATCTCAAAACAAAGTCCAAATCGACCTACAAATCTTCAAAGTACACCCTCTTAAGTTGTAAACAAAAACCCAAATTTCACTTTAAAAATCTAAGTTATACGTGTAGAAATCCATGAGTATTCAATATATAAAGCCAAATCCAAGAGAAAATTTCTTACCTCCAATGTAGTAGTGAAATTTCTCTTCAAAATCTCCACCTCTCGAAGTCTAGGGTTCAAAATATGAAAGAATGGGTAAACTTCTGAACTATAACACTTAAGTGTTCTGTGCAACGATACCCTTCGCGAATGCGATCACAACCTCGTGTTCACGAAGCATAAATCCACCTCTGCCAAAATGCTCCTTTGCCAATGCAACCGGATTCTCGTGAACACGAAGGCCATCAGCCTCTCCTCTTCGCAAATGCAACCCTCTCCTTCGCAAACGTGAAGGCTCTTCACCCAAGCTCGTCTTCTTCTTCGTGAATGTGGCTCCTCTTCCGCGAACACTAAGCACAATATCCTCCAGCCCTAAAATCCTTCATTGCGAACACGGTACCACCCTCGCGAACGCGATAAACACCAAACACCAACAAAAATACGATGCTCCAAACTCATGAAAATGGTCCGAAACTATCCCGAAACACACCCGAGTTTCCCTGGGATCCCGTTCAATCAACCCAACAAGTCTATATACCTAATTCAAACTTGCCAAAATTCTCAAAACACCACCACTAACATCAAAACCAAGAATCGGCGGTCATAATCAATCTCTTAACTTCCAAACTTCTAACTTCACCAAACTCATCCGAATCATGCCTAAATATTCTGGATTTCAACCAAAATTTGCGCACAAGTTCCAATCAACTAAATGAAAATATCCAAAGTCTAGGATCACCAACCGGACCCCAATATCATCAAACTATACTCCCAAATAACCTTATGAACTCTCCAAACCTTCAAGTTGCCAACTTTTGGCAAAAACACTAGAATCTCCTAGGAACCTCCACATCCAAATCTGAATATATGTCCAAGTTCAAAATCACCATACGAACCTATTGGAATCATCAAATCACAATTCCAAAGTCTTCTACTCAAAAATCAAACCTTGGTCAGATCTTACAACTTAAGCTTCCAACAATAGAACTAAGTGTTCTAATTTACTCCCAAACCTTCCCAATACCAAATCAACCATCACTGCAAGACACATAACAACATACAAGCATGCGGGAAGCATCAAATAGGGAAATAGGATCAAATACACAAAATGACCGGTCGAATCGTTACACCTCACTTCACCTTTCCTATGTCCTTCTCTCTCCATCTCTCATCTCTTTACCCATCAGACCCAAAACCCTAATCCCTTTTACCTTCTAGACCAACTGTCGCCCTATCTCCCTCTTCTCATCTATCCCCTCTGTCAAAACGCTAGCCTACACTGGCTATCTCTACCTCTTATACCATCAGTCCTCTTTTCCCTGACCTCATCATCACAAGTGCCTCGGGCCTTACAAACAAAGGTCTAGATCAGTCTTCCTTGTAAGAGATCGTGAAGATCCTATGATAGCGATGAGGTTTCTACTCAAGATTTGGTTGGCTAAAGGCATATGCAAATCTTAGAGCTTCAAAACTGGAGGTGATTCGAGTTGTTTTACCGAGATCTGAACCTAAGAGATCTCTTTTATTTCTCAATCAAGCTCTCAAATCAGACTTCCTCGAGTCAGAAGAGGTAAATCTTCAGCTTTTTCTTCATTTTCTCTTCTTTCAATCTCTCAGAAAATTGTCACTTTTCAAAAACCCTAACCCTAATTTTTCAAATCGGATGAAGTCATTAACTTGACTATAAATACTGGTCTTTAAGACTTCAACTACCATGCTTTAACTTATCAATTTCACTCTTCAAAAACAACCTTCATAAATTCTCAATCTTTCTGCTCTACTAATTTTTCCTTTCTCTTCTGTTGTGTTCGAATCGGATTGAGTTGGACTTAAAAGTTGAAGATCGGAGTGACTCAACTCAGTGCCTTAGTTTGCTGCTTAACAGAAGATCAACAGCATTCTTCTCTTCTTCTCTTAAAGCGCAAGAAGTTTTTGGATGCCAAACATGCAATTGATTTAGTCCGTTTACAGCTGTTTGTTTCAAATTCTGTTAAATACCCATTGTTAGAAACCATGAATTTAGGGCTTTATAAAATGAGTCCATTGAAACAGAATTAACTTGGTCTATAACTTTAGATCATATGAATATATAACTGTTTGCTAGTCATTGTTATGGCTATTTAATTTTACTTTACCCAAACGTGTATAGAGTCCTCATTAGACTCATGACTTAGGACCTTATGATCATATGTATAGGAATTTAAGTTCATAAACTTATAAGCATGAATCACTAAGTATGAGAAGCATGGATTTTGTCTGAAAACATTAAACTAGAAATTATGCCTATAAGTTTTGTCGACCTTTATGAAGATATTGATTGAAAGGCATACACAATAAGGGATTTAGCATTCTGGCTGAGTGTTTTAAAGATAGCAATCCAATAGCTGAATCGAAATTAGATGATTGGGAGTTGGGACTATAGGTTAAAGTGGATTAGACCTTGGGGGATAGCAGTCTAGCATGTTTAAGATCTTTATCTAAATACCTATAATCAATAGAGTGCTAGGAATCAATGTAGGAACTTGAAAACTGTAATGAACTTTATCCATGTTCTTGATTAGTCATAATTGATCAAATTGCCACATATTTACTTAAAAGTATTTTATGTTAAATATTTTCTTCAATTAGAATTTGACTGGAATTATTTAGAGGGTTCAGAAGTTATTGTAATGGGGAAGGTCAACATCTTGATTAAGTATTTGAAGAAGTCCGGAATAACCGATGACTTTCTAACTAAAACTGCTGTATAAGAGAAAATTATGTATGTAAGAATCAGTAGCTAGTCATAGGAATATGTTGTGGATATAAGACCTAAATCTACTTCATTAAAATCAGACCTATAGGGTAATTACTCCATCTATTAAGACAAGTTTCACTTTATGTCTAGATAAGAGGTTGACTGTTTTGTATGTCCCAACGACTTCATAATGCAACCTGTTAAAGCATTTAATCTTTGTTAGAATTCTTCTGTGAATATTACATATATTGAGATTCATTATGGACTTAGGAGTTTAGACTAAACTGATTGTTGAATAATCATATGATTCACTAATCAGTATAATTCAAGTTCCATGACTCAGAATCCATGCTTATAGAATTCAAAGTAGTCGAAAAGAATAGCTATTAGGAAAAATATACCTTAAAATGACTGATAAGTAAGCATTGTTACATTAAAAATTATAGTTTTATTTTTTATTCTCTTGCTTTATACATCAAGATTACAATGCCTAATCCTTTTTCTCTTAGGGATGGCAGTGGGTCGGCTCGGGGCGGGGGTTTAGACTAAACCCGCAAAAGTTTCAATCCGTCCTAGCCCACCCCACATAGCAATTTTTCTGTTTTCGACCTGTTTCACTCCACACACGCAAAGCCCACACCGCCCCGCACCCGCATAAGTTTTGTTCTTCTTTTTTCTTACATTTTGTTATGTAACTAAAACAAATAAGTTTACCATTTAATTATTTTTTAAAATGGAGAGCTTATTACTTACATTACTCAAGAAATTTAATACTTTATTTTTTTCTTTTGTGTTTTCATCTCTAGAAAAGACCCCATTTGAATTCGAAAGAAGAATATTTCAAAATTATAATTTAAATGATATTCTTGACCAGATATACTTAATCCCTCCTTCTCGTTTTTATTGGCCAAGTTTGTATTTACAAATCAACTCTTCTTGTCACCTTTTCAAATTCTTTTAATAGTACACATTTTCAAATTTTAATTTGAATTTTGGTGGTTAATAGTGTCTCCCGAGTCATTACCGCCTAGGCATACTCTTCTGCTCTATCTATCTTTTTCAAAAAACTAACCTGATCATACGATAGCCTTCACAACTTTTGATTTCACTACCTATGTCAATATGAATTAATACATAGTTATATAGAGACCCCATTCATAGTTAAAATATCTTTAAGCTCAAAAAAGAAATTTTTTATCTGTAAACTAGAAAAGGAAGAGGAAGAAAGAATGTTAGGATAGAAGAGGGAGGAAAATTATTTTCTTTTCATTGGTTGATTTGGGTATAAAACAAGAAAGTAGATGAAATTCTTTTGTAACTAAAATAATAGAAGAGAGATTGGATGAAAAAGCTTCAATAAAAGCAAATAGTTTAGTGTTCTTTATAATGCAGGATAGAACATCAAATAAAAGTAAATGGGTTTATTTGGACGAGTCCGCAAAGATACGCAACAAAAGTCGATTCATGATTTCAACCCACCCACAACGAATAATGCTTTTAACAACAACTAGAAGACAAAAGTAAACTTTTATTGCTTTGATTAGTCTGTTACAATGTGTCAGAATAAAAAAAAATATTTTCTTTTATATAGTAGGAGAATTTCAGTCCTAGTACAAATATAAATAAGTTAAAAATCTTCTTTTTTCGGTAAATGTTGATTTACAGTTGATTTGAACGGGATTCTCGCTGTGATATCCGGTTGAGGGCGAATATTACACTCCTACTCATTATGCGTAACCGTTCTCCGTGTTTCCTAAGTCGAGAAGCTATGCTTGGTCTGGGTCCGTTATTTCATCGTGCCCAATCTCAGGTACATCATTTGTTCCTCTGGGTTTCGATACGAGGTTTTCTTGGGCCTCGATTATAATCATGCCGGGCCATGCTCCCCTCCCCCTCCGGTTTTCACATCGGGGAATCAGGAAAAACTCTGCCTCCGATTTTACCCGCACACAGCTAGTCCCCTCATTTCCTGAAGAGTAGATTTATCGAAGCGACGGGAAGCGATAAATTAACCCTGGTTCCTTCTTCCGTACGCTAGAACCAAGTTGACGGGTCAACGAAATATCCCATCAATCGCATTGTTCTGACTTCGAACACATGTCATCCACCGGTTAATCTTCAAATCTAATCTTCATACCTTCATCTTTGTCTTTAAATCTTCATCCTCACCTTCAAATCTTCATATTTTCCAGAATCCGATGGCAAAAACATCCAAATTTGTGCCTCAACAGGTCATTCCTTCAACTTCCAACCCGGGTACGGATGCCGAGGTGGCCGTTCCCGAGGTGGCCCCAAAACCTCCTTTGAAGAGCTTTATCCCTCGGGGCTGCTCCATTGAGAATGACTTCAAAGTCGAGAAAGCCTCCAGTCAACAGGACCGAGGCGAAGGGGCATGAAGGTACATATGCTTCGTTACTAAGGATACACTCCCTACAGTTCAGGAGGATTGCCACTGGGAGGGCAAGGAGGTGGCCGTCCCCGGGTCCAATGAAGACATTACCACTCACGTGGAAGGGTATCTAAGTGTTTACACTTACCCCTTCACGCTTGCCCCGGTAGACCCTATAGTCCTCGGCTTCTGCAAAAGGTACGAGGCCTGCCTTGGGCAGATTCACCTATCATTTTGGTGGATCGTAATCCTCCTTTGCCACTTTGTCAACGACACCGAAGCACCTCAGTTTACCCTCGACCACCTGCTTCGTCTCTACAGTCCCCGAGTTTTTCGAGGGGGTTGATCAAGATCGTCCGTCGAGCAAGCAAAGCTTTATTCTCGAGCATCGATAAAGATCGAGATTGAGGTTGGCAGGGGAGGTTCGTTCGAGTGAAAACCGAAGACCTTATTCCCCCCAAATTTCTACCGTTCCCTGAAAATTGGAACTCAGCCCGTAAGTTTTCTTTCCTTCCTGAGTACTTGGTACTTCCTTTGTTCTTTCTCTAATTGCCCGTGCCTATCGTTGTGCAGCGGTCGCCCAAGTTTCCATTGTAGTCCTCCTCTTTAAGGAGTGGATCGAGGGGATCTACAAACAAATGTCGTATTTTTAGTGCGAATGGCGCACGCTTTCAAAGGTAAAGTGGGAGGCACGTTCCCATGGTGAGTGCTCTTCCCGAACAAATTCACATTCATACTCAACGTTTATTTCTACTAAGTCTTTCCGCTTTTACATGTTAGCCCAAGACCAGTGAGCTTCGGCTATTGGATGAGGACGAGGCTCTGCCCTCACTTGTCGAACCCTCCGCTTTGGGATAGCCCGGAGCTGCTGCATGGGAGGAGAAAAAGAGGAAAAAGAGGAAATCCTCTGGCTTTCTGGACCCCGAGGTCAAGAAGAATAGGTTAACCGTACGTGTCCAGAAAAGCAACAAGAAGAGTACCCAAGCCAGGGTACCGAACCCCGACTACCTCTTTCGGCTCAGGGATTACCCTAAAGACGATGAACTAGAGTCCGTCGCTCATGGATTGACCATCGATCGAGAAGAACAGGTGGCAACCGATGAAGGTAGTCTAGAGGTCGATCTTTCGTTAGCTCAGTAGCCAGAAGGAAAACCAGAGGCTACGGCCTCCAGAGAAATTATCCCTGCCCGAAGGAAATAACCGGTGTCATCAACATTGTGGAGTCACCATCACATACAGAGTCCGTGTTTGACGAGGCTCAGGCCTATTAAGGAGAAGTTAAATGAGACAGCACGGGACGTAGACGAGGCCCTCAACATATTTTTTGACGGCATGGACATGGGTGCGCTGGAGGATGTGCTTGATCTCAAAACTGGTGAGGCAGTTCCCTGCTCCGAGTGTGAACCCTGATCATAAAACACGGTCATGCTTACTATCCCAGCGTACACCGAGTGTTGTTCGCTCCGGTGGGTGTGTCCAACTATCTTCGCTGCCTGGTGACCGAGGAGGACCAGGCGAAGATGAACGAAGTAGGCACATCGAACCTCTTCAACGAGGCACAACAGGCACTGGACCGGGTAAGTTTCCTATTCCTTGTGCCCTTTGCGAATCTTGCTTAGCTTCAGCACGCTCTAACGATCTTATCATTATTTTTCAGGCTTTGGTGCTCCACCATGAAAGCTTCCTGCGGTCTCGAATGGAATTCAGCTAGCTCAAGTTCGAGCTTAAAGAGTAAGTCCGGTAGAAGGACATGTATAAGGTTCTCAGTGAAAAAAAAGACGAGGCCTCAAGGATCTCCCAATTCTCTGAGTCGAGTTAGAAAAAGCACAGAAGGAGGCCTTGTCTGTGAGACGAGAGCCTGTCGAACTGGTCGAGAAGGTAAGGGTTTTGAGGTTAAAAATGAGAGGTTATGCGTAGTGACTAATGACGCAACCTCGCAGGTCCAAGAGAAGATAGACTTGATTGACCAGTTTCGGGTTGAGATGAACGAAGTCAAAGCTACGGCCGAGGCGCTGATGAGCAGGATGGACCTACTGGCTTCATAACATGAGGCTACAAAAGAGGAGTTAGCATCTGTCAAAGACTAGCTCTGGGTGGCAAAGGACAAGGCCAACAAGTGGTCTCGTCTAAATGATGAACGCCGGGCACAACTGGATTCAGCCGTCTCAGAACGGGACGACCTTAGCTGGTAATATACCGCACTGAAGTCCAAATTGGAGGCAACCTCGATTGATTCCTCCTAGGGTCGAAGGAATGCTGGCCCAGTATAAAACTGATGTAGAGATAGCCGATGCCCGTTTAATAACGAAGGCCGAGTATGTTAAGCGGTTGTCCCGGAGGGAGTCCCTTTAGGAGCTTCACGCCTGAGGATTTGATCTGTCGTCTGAGATTGAAGAGGCCAAGATGCTTGAGGCCAAGGCAAAATACTTTTATGAGCCCGAATGTCCCGAAGGTTCCGGTGCCGAGTCGAGCTCCGGTGAAAATTAGGCGGAGATGCCTTAGCTCCTTTTTAGTTTCCTTTTTGTACATTTTCGTTTTAGTTTATTTTGAGGTCGTTTTATCGTGCATTTGTAAATATTATTTGAAATGTATAAAAAATATTTTTTGGCAACATCGTGTCTTTTACTTTTCGGCACCTATTTGCAATTGTTTTTTAATTTGTGGATCATTCTTAATGCCTTTAATGCCTTAGCATAGAATTAGATGTAATCTGGAGCATCCGCTCTCCGGAAGGCCGAATGAGGTCCGGTTTTTATGGTAACTCCGAATTGTTCGTGGCTTTGAAATTTCGTTAAATATCGAAGGCCTTTAAGACTCTTGAGTGTTTCAGTCATACACGATGGTGTTTTGCTGAGGTTAACCCTTTTAATAGGTTTCAATTATACGTAAGGGCCTTACTTTCCGAGTATGGACTTTGGACGTCTCCGAGCCATTTTAGGTTGGCTGTAGCCTTACATGTTCGGGCCTTGCCTAATAGGCTCGGTGCCTCTGGGATTCGATAGCTTGGACCATCCAATTTTTTATCGGAGGACAGTCCCTAAGTCGGGGCGTGTCTTTGACACTTGTTGCATTTCCGTAGGAAGTCTTTCGCATCTCTCTCCATTTCATTCCAGTAGTAACCGGCTCTGATTAACTTCCGAACTAGGGATTCTGCCCCCGAGTGGTTCCCGTAAGTGCCCTCGTGGACCTCTCTCATGGCGTATTCGGTCTCTCCCAGACTCAAGCACGTAGCTAGTGGGCCGAAAAAGGGTCTTCTGAATAATTTCTCCTCGACCAAACTGAACCTGACAGCTTTGGTGCGCATGGCTTTTGATTTCTTGGGTCCGATGGCAGTTTTCCTATCTTTAGGTAGTTTATGTATTTGTTTCTCTAATACCAAGTCAAATTTGTCAAGTTTACCTCGGCGTGACCTTTTTATACTACTAGGTTCATCATCTATACCAATGCCCCGAGTCAAAATCATCGTAGTCAACAGACAACCCCAAGTTGGCTAGTGCATCGGCCTCACTATTTTGATCCCGAGGTATGTGATGCAGAGTCCATTCCTTGAATTGGTGTAGGGTCACCTGAAATTTGTCCAAGTACCTCTGTATCCGTTAATAGGGTCCAGATCCCCGAGCTAGTCCCCGAAATGAGTAGTAATTCCTTTTAGACCTCAGGTATCAAGGCCGGCATAAAGTCGGCCACAAAGTCCGCCAATATCTGAGATTTTATGGCAGTCTGGGGTTTGTACTCGATATCATACCCACTAATCTCTACGGCCTATTTGGCCAGCCGGAACGAGAGCTCGAGATTATGGATGACATTCCTCAGCATGTAAGAGATCACGACACATATGGGGTGGCATTGAAAGTACTGTTTTAGTTTTCTAGAAGCGCTCAATAAAGATAGCGCTAATTTTTCTAGGTGAGGATATCTTTTTTCGGCATCGCCTATGGTTCTACTAACATAATAAATGGGAAATTGTGTACCTTCTTCCTCCCGGACTAGGACACCACTTACCGCTACTACCAAGTAGAGGTACAACTATTCGCCTGCCTTCGGAGTGTGTAGCAAAAGGGGGCTCGATAGGTATCGCTTGAGTTCTTCCAAATCCTGCTGGCATTCCGGAGTCCAAGAAAAATTGTTCTTGTTTTTCAATAGTGAGAAGAACCGATGACTCTTATCCGACGATCTCGAGATTAACAGGCCCAACGTAGCTATCCGCCCGGTCTGTCTTTAAACTGCCTTGATGTTGTCGACTACGGTGATGTCCTCTATGGCTTTTATTTTGTCAGGGTTGATTTCTATTCCCCGATTAGATACCATGAATCCAAGAAACTTGCCTGAGCCGACCCCAAATGCACACTTCTTCGGGACTAGCTTCATGTTGTACTTTCTTAATATGTCGAAGGTTTCCTGCAAATGATTCAAATGGTCCTCTGCTTGCAGGGACTTGACCAATATATCGTCAATATAAACATCCATTGATTTTCCTATTTGTTCTTCGAACATTCGGTTGACTAGGCATTGGTATGTGGCATCGGCGTTCTTTAACCCGAACAACATTACGTTATAGTAGTAGGTACCAAACTTAGTTATGAAAGAAGTCTTTTTTTGATCGTCCGGGTCCATCCGAATTTGATTGTACCTGGAGTAGGCGTCGAGAAAACTGAGTATCTTGTGTCCGGCCATCGCGTCGATCATTTGATCGATGTTAGGCAAAGGGAAAGAATCCTTTGGACATGCCTTGTTTAGATCCTTATAATCTATACACATCCTCAGTTTATTTCCTTTTTTAGGTACCACTATGTTAGCTAACCAATTCGGGTATTTAATTTCTCAAATGGAACCTATTTTCAGAAGTCTGAATACCCCATCCTTGATGAACGCGTGTTTGATCTCGGACTGTGGCCTTCTCTTCTGCTTAACCAGATGGAACTTTAGATCCAAGCTTAACTTGTAAGTGGTTACCTCCGGTGGGATCCCTGTCATGTCTAGATGGGACCAAGCAAAACAATCGGCGTTAGCTTTAAGAAAATTAATAAGTTTTTTCCTGAGCTCTTGGGTTAACCCCGTGCCTAGGTATACCTTTCGATCCGGTAGGTGCTCGATCAATATAACTTGCTCCAACTCCTCGATCATCGAGTTGGTGGCATAGATGTCATCGGGTGCTATGAATGATCTCGGGACACTTTAATCGTCCTCATTGTCCGCTCCATGCTCTTTTTGTTTGTCCAACTCGGTTGAGGCCGCCATCGTTGATTGTAATTTAGTTTCATTTTTTTTGGTCGGCTCCATGCTTTTTAATGATGAAACTGCAGGCACCGAGATCACTTCATTGACAATGAACATATTCCTTGCGGTCGGCTATTCTCCATACACCGTTTTGACTCCTCTCGGAGTGGTAAATTTTAGAGCCTGGTGTAAGGTCAAAGGCACCGCCTTCATGTTGTGGACCCACGGCCTTCCGAACAAAGCGTTGTACCTTATATCCCCTTCGATCATGTAGAACTTTGTTTTTTGGGTGGTCCCGACAGGGTTTACCGGACCGCCGGTACGATTTGATCATGTAACCCAGTTGCTCCACGACCCTCGATCTAATGATGTTGGCTGAGCTACCTGGATCAATCAACACACGCTTAACCTGAGATTTATTGATAAGTACAGATATTACAGTGCATCGTTGTGAGGCTCTACGATGCCCTCGGCGTCTTCGTCGCTGAACGAGATAGCTCCTTCCAGGACGTAATCCCAAATGCATTTTTCCCTCGTGATAGACACTTTAGTGCATTTTATCATCATCCCTTAGGGGGCATCGACTCTCCCAATGATCATGTTGATTATGTGCTGAGGCTCCTCTTGTTCGACCTGTTTGTTGGCGTACCTGTTTCTGAAGTGGTTTTTGGCTCGCTCACTTAGGAATCTTGGAGGTGCCTATTGTTGAACAATCGAGCAACCGTTTCTTTTAACTGTCGGCAATCTTCGATCCTATGACCGTGAGTGCTGTGGTACTTACAAAATAAATTATGATCTCTCTGGGCAGGGTCGGACTGCAACGGTAGGGGCCATTTGGTTTCATTGATGTGCCCTATGGATGACACTATGCTTGCAGCATCCACGTTGAAATTATACTCTGATAACCTTGGTGCCTCACTACTCCCGAGCGACCTGTCAAACCCGCTCTTGTTCATCAGGCCCCGGCTGCTCGGTCCTCGATCATTCCTCTTCTCGTTCCTTGTTGGGTGGCACCCGGGTCCGCTTCCTCTCTGATCTGCGGTGTACTATTGATATCGATCTCACTGTCCTCGGCTCCTGATGGATGGTTCTCTTAGATCTATCACCGTTCTTGATGGGGTAAGCAGATCCTGAAGGAGCCCCGAGTTGGTGGTGTTTGACCCTAATCATCGATTGATATCTGTTGTGGAAGTCGGCTCGGGTGACCGTTGGGTACTCCACCAAGTTTTGCTTTAGCTGTTGAGGCCATGGAACTTTGGGGGTTGAACCCCTGAGTGAATGCCTGAACAACCAATCATCCACAACTGGTGGCAGATCCATCCGTTCTATCTGGAATCTCGACACGAACTCCTTAAGCATCTCGGTATCCCTCTGTTTAACCTTGAAAAGGTCTGACTTCCTGGTCTTTACCTTGATGGACCCGGCATGGGCCTTCATGAAAGCATCTGCAAGCATAGCAAATGAGTCGATAGTATTCGGAGGCAAGTTGTGATACCACATCATTGCTCCCTTGGACAAGGTTTCTCCAAACTTTTTCATCAACACCTATTACACCCCATGTTTTCGTACGTGGAAGTACGCCATAAGTAAATTTATATAAGCTCGGAAATGAGATGTTACCTTCCGCATTTTTGTACGTTAAAGTTTTGTCATAAGCTAATCACGTAAGTTCGGGAATGAGATTATTTTGAGATTATAAGCATTATGTTATTTCAAACAAGTGACGAGTAAATTCGGGAAGGTGAGAGGATACGCAAATCAAAGAAATGAATTTTCGTCAAAGTTTGACATGTTGGGATAAAATACGGCCCAAGCTAAAATACCCGATAGTTATGGACTAGTGTCATACAAGGTACAACATGACCATGATAGTAAGGTGTATAAGGTATGTTAAAAGTGAATAGTATTTTAAGTAATTTCAGAACATTCTTAATTATGTGAATTATTGGATAATGGGGAAATTAACAAGTTAATTAATAATTAGTGGTTGGTTAATTAAAGTCTTTTGGATAAAGACTAAGGCAAAACGTGGCAGCCACATGGAAATATATTAGTTGACTCTTGAATCACCTTGCAAGGTGGCAACACTTCAAGAGATGGGCACCTTATCTCTTTGGATTAAAGAATGTCATCAAATAACTTCTTTAATTAACAAAAATAAAGATACTTTATCTTCAAGTCACGGATGAACTTCAACAAGAAAGCTTATGCAATATTATGATCAAAAATTACAAAAATGGAGATGTTTTACATCTACCAAGCAACGAATTTTCAGCAAAAGAAGTTATACTACGTAATATTATAGCAACGGGATTTTGCGATTCTAAGGGAGTACGATGCAATCTTTCTCAAGGATATCGTACGGAGTTTTCCCTAATCCAGGGAAGTTAAGGCTATCCCTTCTCTCTTTTTGGCATAATCTATACGACACGAATGAAACGAGCAAATGCATAATTTTCATAAATGACTATTCATAGAAATATTAGGGGTGTCTATATTATTGATCCCCCATGTAAATTATTATTATATCTTCTGTTCATGGGTCTCAGAAAAATATGTATTTGATAAAATATGTCCGACAGGCATATTATTTTTATGACATTCTGAGAAATCTTATTAACGTATTTCTTATGCATTTCATGAATTTATATATATACATTGACCCATGATCAGATGGCGTTATATACGCATATATTATAAGTATATGGGATATGGGAAAAGGTTACGGCGTTATATACGCACCACCACCTGATCAGTTGGTATACGTTGATGAATTGCCCACAGTGGCCGAAATGATATGATGAGATGCCCTCAGAGGCTTGATGATGTTATGAACACATATACCTATGCATGGTATGGCATTTATATGCATATGCATGACGTTATAAAAAATGAAATGATTCACAAAGCTATGCAGATGTACAGGTCGAGTCTTTTACTCCATGTTTCTCTCATGTCTATTATTTACTGATTTTCATTCCTTACATACTCGGTACATTATTTGTACCGACGTTCCTTTTTCCTGGGGATGCTGCGTTTAATGCCCGCAGGTCTCGATAGACAGGTCGAGAGTCCTCCAAGTAGGCGATCAGCTAAGCGGAAGAGGTTGGTGCACTCCATTTACTCTGGAGTTTCTTGTTTGGTCAGTATAATTTAGATGTGTATTGTTTGATATGGCAGGGCTCTATCCCGACCTTTATGACAATTATGTATTCTTAGAGGGTTGTAGACAGATGTCATGTACGTAAAAGATTGTATGGCCTTGTCGGCCTATATTCAGTGTAGGAGTGGTCACTTTTGTTTTAGAGGCCCATATGTCTTATGTATAAGTTGTATTACATGTTGTATTCTACCTATCTCACGGCAACCTCTCCGGCTCAGTTATCTATGATAGTATAATACGAAAAGATACGTTATGTTGGTACTCGGTTGAGTAAGGTATCGAGTGCCCGTCGCGGCCCATCAGTTTGGGTCGTGACAAAAGTGGTATCAGAGCAGTTCTGTCCTAGAGAGTCTACAAGCCATGTCTAGTAGAGTCTTATTTATGGGTGTGTCGTGCATCACACTTATAAGCAGGAGGCTACAGGGCATTTAAGACTATCACTCTTTCTTCTTACTCTAGATCGTGTGGTAGAGCTCAGTTGTAAGAACTCAATTTCCTAAACTCTACTTATTTATAATACGACAATGCCTACATCCAAAAAGATAGGTGGTAAGATATTGAATGTGGCCATGGAAGAATTGAGTTAGAAGAACTCGATTTTTAATGATGCTTCTAATAAGTAAATGTAAGGTCTTCAGTAGATCATGTATGTACTAAGATGTATAAGCCTCGTAATAAGGAGCCTTAAGGCAAGAATATCTATCCACCTTTATGGTGAAAGTCAATGAGAGATTCAGAAGATAAATACAAGTTTCAAGAAGCAAAAGAAGCAAGATGAAGAAGGGTACGAGGCGCCCAGTTAATGAAGGTTAACAGTATTTTCAACTCAGGCAAAGGAATATAAGCCTTTTGAGTTACCTTCAGCAGTAACACAGGTATGTACAATTGGCCACACCGATCTCAGTTATTCCCTATAAGAGCTAATATATATGGTTTATGAAGAGGATGGGATATCAGAATCCGGCTGGGGTTAGAATAACCCAAAATGGTGGATGGGTCATTTGTATTAGTTGACGTTTCCGAAGGATATTGCAAAAGTGCTAATAAATCTCTTTGTGAGACATCCAGATGGTGCACTCTAAAGTAGTACAGCTAGATATGAGTACTACAAAGATAGGGACTGGAAGCCTTGAAGGGATAAATATTACCTAAGTGTGGCTACCGTCCCTAGTAGAGAAAAAATGTTAGGCGATTCGAAGAGCCAACGGATGGAGCAAGGGGAGCTAAAAGCAAAAGAATATCTTGTTGAAGTTTTCAGAATAAAGTAATAGACATAAATGTTAGTGGGAAATAAGAAGAGACTTAATAAATCATTATGAGTAAGATGTGATACATGGATGACAATGGTAGATCAAAAACAAAATGACAGTATTACAGAGTCTATAATCAAGTGAAGGAAAATACGAGTGGTGACAGGCCTTGAGACAACAAAAGAATATGGGCCATAGAGTCATACCCTCATTTCGAGAAAGAAGTTCGCGACTCTAACATAATTATAAGAAGGAAAAGTTAGACCCCAGAGTAATGAAAATCAGTATGGGCTGTTAAACAAGATAACCTAAACATGAATTAGGGACTGAGTGATTTGATATTAGTCGGCATCATGAGAATTTCAGAGATTGCGTTCCAGCAATAATAGAATGGACGACAGAAGAATAATCTTTAAAGGTCATTCAGGAAGACACTTCCCTAAAGCAAGCAATGTGAGCAAAGTTAAGCTTAAGGGACTATGTGTGCCAGTTATAATAAGTGTCATCCTCGTGAGTAAGGAATTTTGTTATCCTTGGTACAGAAGGATTGCCGCAAGGCCAGTAAGGGTCATCGATGATGTAAAAAGACGCCAAAGATGAAAAGGTAAAACATCTATAGATAGGTCGTCGTAGCTCCAACTCTCAGTACTCCCCTTAAGGGGGGAATATGGAATGATGTGGCGTTAAGTCAGAATTGAGTGATTCTAGTAATTATGGAATGGTAAAGGAAGGATGTGATAAAAATGAGATTGTACTTATCCAAATCCTACAGATATGCTACGATTCCAGAACATTATGCAAGCACGACGTCAAGGAGAGGAAGTAAGGTTTCCAGCCCGGGATGTTATAAAAACAAAGAGCCAGTGCGAGAGGTAAGTTAAGACAAATGAAATAACCCAAGAAAGTTTACGTGGAATATTGATATGAGAATGGGCCAACGAGTAGTTAGCAGTTGATTCAGGAAGAGCCTAGTTATGGCTAGACAGGTGGTTACAGACGAATCAGTATGTCATGCAAGATAAACATAGTAAAACCCAATATAGTGAATTTAGCCTCGTAGTAATGTCATTATAATACTTGAGATACATTCAGATAGGAGTCGGGGTATTTAAAGGCACCGTATGAATGTTACGGGAATAAGAGAGAGTGCCACTGGGAAGACAGTCAAAATATCATTTCAGAAGTAGCCCTACAAGCATAAGGGCATAGAGGTAAGTAACTACGGATAATAATAGGCAAGGAAGAACATCAAAAGGTCCGTCGGGTATACGATGCAATAAGCTCGCATCTTTACAAGAGCCAGAGGGTCCTCCCTAAGTACTAAAACAAAAGACTAGATGAGGGAATAAGGAAGAAGGCTTCAGCCTAAGCACAGTGACCTAAAGAGGAAATGGTCTTGTAACAACAGTCTTATCACAACATTGTATGCACTCCATAAGAAAGTGGCACCTACCGGGGCTAACGAACGTAAAGTAAAATCAGAAGTGATATTCAAGATCACATGAGTTGTATGGAATTCAATATGTGTTGGCACTAAGGTAAGCTAGGTATGCACGCAACAAGGGGGCAAGAAGACCAGGAAAAGTAATTGCTTACATTTAAAGAAAACTGAGAAGGAACGGAAAGAATCATTCGATTAATAATCCAGAGTTAGTTACGTTATGAACGCACTTAAGAGTTTGGAGTTTTATACATGCAGCATATATGTTGACATTCATACAGCTGTAGAAGACTCCGGTATAAGTTAAAAGAAAGAATTGATTCTAGGGCATAGACAAAGGTTTGAGTCATTAGAAGATTGTATCATGGATATTCCATAACGCCCATGAAAGGCTTAAGTATTAACTAATACCGGGAGCCACAGATCGGAATATAGCTTAAGCCTACATAAAGGCCGATCAGAAGGAAGAGGAAACTAAAGAGTTACATTAACTAAGTAAATCAGGAGTTTGATTATTTGACCCAGAAAATTATAGAAATCATGATTGAGAACATTGCAGGATCACTCTTAATATCATAGGTACAAGAGAGAAAGTACAACAACCATATTCTATAACGGCACCACGATAAAGCCAGTTGGAAAAGTACCAGCCTCATAAGAAGTCAGTACGAAGCTCCCACCGGATAGTGTATGCACCAAAGGTGCAAGTATTATAATAGAGCTTTGAGTTATATACGTGAATTATACTTATGTGGAAGGGAGTCATGAAAGAGATAGAAGGTACGATGCAAGATTTTAAGGTAGTAAGGTAAAGGTGAACAACGTGCGAAATACTCAAATGCAGAAGGTTGTGAATAGTCCATACTTCGGATAAAAGGCTAGAAGCGCGGGGATTCAATATCCAGGCATGATAGCGGCATTGTCAGTAGCATATCTTCCAGCCTATGGTTTCTAGGTATCGAGAGATCTAGTTAAGAAAGTAAAAGAAGAGTTTGGGACCATGTGATATCTCGCTTGATGTTCCAGAATAACATAAGGAAATCTATGATACAAGTAAGTTGAAGAAAGGTTGTGAGTAGTATAAATGAATATATGTAGGTCGCAAGCTAAAGTATGGTAAAGCGACAAAGTTTTAGGAAGACAGGAGTAAGGATAAGAAAGGGCGAGTGAGAAGGTGATGAGAATGGATAAGTGCTCAAGATTAAGCCCATGAAAACTAGAGAGCCGATGGTTTCTCTATGTTATAGAAAGTTCAGTATTACCTGAATGAACTCAAAAGAGTCTAAGACTAGTAGCATTTAGAGGAGATAGAATGCTACTTTGGTAGTAAAATGAAGGAGTAATGATAATAGATGAAGGATGACATTTAGGCCTTTGATTGAGTAATGATTTCATGAATTGTACAGTATTAAAATACCCATATAAGGTAAAATCACATTTGGATGCTATGAAATACGATTATGAAAGTATAGTATCGTATCACCCCTAGGAGGATCAAGACAATCACTTCAAATGTTCCACGATGCAATGTGAGCCCTAGCGGCAGTGTTACATAAGAGGTCAAGTTATCAGTGGTAGATTATAGATCAATGTTAAGGTAAATCAACAATAGACGGATGAAGTTCCAACGTATGAAGGAGATAAGGAATACATCCTTTAGATGAGCAATAATAAGGAAGCATTGAAGGACTTGGATTTATACATATATAATAAGAAATGAGAGAGTAACCTAAAATTTGGTAGCAGACCTCGATAATAATAAACCCAAGGTAAGAGTTATGGTATAGTATGACTTACCTAGATGCAGTAAAGTCATACGGATGAATAACCAGGTCTATGATATAAGATATAACAATATTCGTAAGTTCGACAAAGTACCGAGCGAAGAACTTCAATATAGATGCCCAGAGGAACATCTTATTGAGCTTTGTATATGTTTACAAATGAGGTCTAGAGATTGGCTAAAAGCTGGAGGAAGAAGGAGAGAGGAGTCGCATAGGCGCACTTGCAAAGTCAGAGTCGTACAGGCTGGATGATAAAAGGTAGCAATAGTTACAAGATTGGGAGGATTCCAACCACAAGTCGTGGTGTGAGAAAGAGGCCTAAAGGGGGGAATGCTCTGGCCTTTGGGATTCATTCACATAACAGTTGCCTAGATGGCAAGAGGAGTACTACAGTATTCGCAAGAGCTATGGGTTATGAGAATGATAAGTGCATCAGTCAACATTCGAGGACGAATGTTCCAAAGGGGGGAATGATGTTACACCCCATATTTTTGTACGTGGAAGTACGCCATAAGTAAATTTATATAAGCTCGAAAATGAGATGTTACCTTCCGCATTTTTGTACATTAAAGTTTCGTCGTAAGCTAATCACGTAAGTTCGGGAATGAGATTATTTTAAAATTATAAGCATTATGCTATTTCAAATAAGTGATGAGTAAATTCGTGAAGATGAGAGGATAAGCAAATCAAACAAAATAAATTTTCGTCAATGTTTGACATGTTGGGATAAAATACGGTCCAAGCTAAAATACCCGATATTTATGGACTAGTGCCATACAAGGTACCACATGACCATGCTAGTAAGGTGTATAAGGTATGTTAAAAGTGGGTAGTATTTATAAGTAATTTGAGATAATTCTTAATTATATAAATTATTGGATAATGGGAGAATTAACAAGTTAATTAATAATTAGTGGTTGATTAATTAAAGTCTTTTGGATAAAGACTAAGGCAAAATGTGGCAGCCACATGAAAATATATTAGGTGACTCTTGAATCACCTTGCAAGATGGCAACACATCAAAAGATGGGCACCTTATCTCTTTGGATTAAATAATGTCATCAAATCACTTCTTTAATTGACAAAAACAAAGATACTTCATCTTAAAGTTACGGATAAACTTCAGCAAGAAAACTTATGCAATATTATGATAAAAATTACAAAAATGGAGATGTTTTACATCTACCAAGCAACGGATTTTCAGCAAAAGAAGTTATACTATGTAATATTATAGCAACATGTTTTTGCGATTCCAAGGGAATACAGTGCAATCTTTTTCAAGGATATCGTAGGGATGTTTCCCTAATCCAGGTATATTAAGGCTATCCCGTCTTTCTTTTTGGTATGATCTATACGACACGAACGAAACGAGCAAATGCACAATTTCCATAAATGATTATTCATAGAAATATTAGGAGTGTCTATATTCTTGATTCCCCTTGTGAATTATTATTATATCTTCTGTTCATGGGTCTCAGAAAAATACTTATTTGATAAAATTTATCCGACAAGCATATTATGTTTATGACATTCCGAGAAAGCTTATTAACGTATTTCTTATGCATTTCATGCATTTATACATATACATTGATCCATGACCAGATGGCGTTATATACGCATATATTATATGTATATGGGATATGGGAAAAGGTTACAGCGTTATATACGCACCACCACCTGATCAGCTGGTATACGTTGATGAATTGCCCACAGTGGCTGAAATGATATGATGGGATGCCCTCAGAGGCTTGATGATGTTATGAACACATATACCTATGCATGGTATGGCATTTATACGTATATGCATGACGTTATAAAAAATAAAATGATTCACAGAGCTATGCAGACGTATAGGTCTAGTCTTTTACTCCATGTTTCTCTCATGTCTATTATTTACTGATTTTCATTCCTTGCATACTCGGTACATTATTTGTACTGATGTCCCTTTTGCCTGGGGACGCTGTGTTTAATGCCCGCATGTCTTGATAGACAGGTCGAGAGTCCTCCAAGTAGGTGTGGTCCATTTGCTCCGGAGTTGCTTGTTTGGTTAGTATGATTTAGATGTGTATTGTTTGGTGTGGCGGGGCTCTGTCCCAACCTATATGACAATTATGTATTCTTAGAGGCTTGTAGACATATGTCATGTACGTAAAAGATTGTATGGCCTTTTAGGCCTATGTTCAGTGTACGAGTGGTCACTTTGGTCTTAGAGGCCCATATGTCTTATGTATAAGTTGGTACTACATGTTGTATTCTATATATCTCACGACAGCCTCTCCAGCTCGATTATCTTTGATAGTATGATATGAAAAGATACGTTATGTTGGTACTCGGTTGAGTAAGGTACCGGGTGCCCGTCGCGGCCCATCGGTTTGGGTCGCGATAACACCGACTCGATTTCGTATTATTCTAAGTCGTTGCCTTTGATAGCGCATGTATAGGAGGTTACATGCTTATTTGGATCTTTAGTCCCATTATACTTGGGAATGTCGGGCATTCAAAACCTCTTCGAGATTGTCTTCTGTGTTGTGCTGGGGGGAAAGGCTTCTGAATAAACTTTTTGGAGTCAGGTCCCTTCAATATTTGAGGCGCTCCCGGGATCTGATCGTCCCTAAAGTTATACGTTTATACCTTCTTGTTGTTGGCATCAATCTTTTTCTTGCTTGACTCCACCTGTTTTGTCAATTCTTTGAGCATCTTCATCACCTCGGAAGCTTCCCCGGGTTTGAGCTCACCTGGTTCCACGGCAACTTGTTCGACCCTTCGAGTATTTTTCCTGGACTGTTTGATTTCGACCATGTTGGGGGCGTGGCTTTGGTCCTATAACTGTGCTATCAACGCTTGTTGAGCATGTAACATTTTGAAGATCAACCGAAGGCTCACCCATCACCTTCACCCTCGGGCACTTCTCGAGCTGCTGGTTGGGGTTCCCCACGAACACTATTTTCGGTATCAATTGGTAAATTGATGTTGATGGCCACCTGCGAGTTAGCATCGACCGGGTCGGTGACTGGGACACTATTGGGATCATCAGGAGGCACATCATTACTAGGCATCACGTTATTGTTCTCGACGTGATGGCCTGACTCAGCGTCAACGTTCAAGTTTGCAGACTGAGAGTTTGACATCCTTAGGCTAACCTGAAATCAAAATTTCAAAGAACAAGCGTAGAATAAGGTGTTTTATGGAGATTCGTATCAAATTAGCACTAATATCCTTATCCCCACGGCGGGCGCCAAACTATTTACCCCAAAAATAAGTAACAATTAAATTTGTACGCGGTTTAAAGGATATGTGATTTAATTCAATACAAATGATTAAGAATAACAGGTAAATGAGTTAATGACAAAATAAATGATCAAACCAATTGCAATGTGGTGATCAAGCCTGATCTTAGATTGAACTGTAGCATTCATCCTCGATTGGACCCTCGGCACAAGTTCGGTCGCGAGTAAAGAAAAGAACAAACGAATAATGCTTTGAACAGTAGCTAGAAGATAAAAGTAAACTTTTATTACTTTGATTTGCGTGTCACAATATGTTAGATTAAAGAAAACCTTCTCCTTTATATAGTAGGAGAATTTAAGCCTTAGTACAAGCTTAAATAAGGTAAAAATTTTCTTTTTCGATAAATATTGATTTATCGTTGATACTGAATGGGATTCGCACCGTGATATCTGGTTGAGGGCGAATATTATGGCCCCTACTCATTATGCGTAACCGTTCTCCGCGTTTCCTGAAGTCCAGAAGCTATGCTTGGTCTGGGTCCGTTATTTCATCGTGCCTGATCTCAGGTACATTGTTTGTTCTTCCGAGTTTCGATACGAGGGGTTCTTGGGCCTCAATTATAATCACGTCGGGCCATGCTTCCCCCTCATTTCCACATCGGGGGATGGGGGAAAACTCTGCCCCCGATTTTACCCAAACACAATTATAAGTATGAAGACTTCAGTATTAAATTATTTTACTAAAATATCCTTTAAATAATAAATGACCAAATTGCCCTCTAAATGACTGTTTTACTCTTCAATTTAATTTTCACAATAGTTTATTAATTAAATCAATTAAAGAAAATAAAACGGCTAAATGATTAATGTAAATCATTGAACATAATTGTATTAGGAACCACTATATTTGTTGACTCTTAGAATTCTGAGAAACATTATACTGCCTCCGATCCACTTTAAGTGATTTTTTTGGTTATTTCACACATATTAAGGAATTCACATTTAGCATTAATTAATAATGTAATTGACCATATTAACCTTAATTTGTTCATTGTCTCTTAGGCTCTTTACTCCAAGGCAAACTTTGAAAAAATCAAATATTATGGACCAAAAAACAAAAGTCAAAAAATCACTTAAAGTGGACCGGAGGAAATATTCTTAGGTAAATACCTAATCTCTCTCAAATACATTGAGATATTTAAACGTTACCGAGGTTGATTGAAGAACAATAACACTTTAGGATATTTATAGTTTGAGACTTTCAAAAATATGTTGTTGTTATCATAGCCACAGGTTGCACTGTGAAAAGAATCAATGATGATTCATTTATATCAATTACGTACCACATACCTATAAGTGTATAATGCAAAAATCCCAATTCCAAATTGGTTTGTCTTTGATATTTCTTGTGTTTTTCTTTAGTTCAAGATTTTTATGGGAAAATAGGGAAGAAGTAGGTGATGTTGCCGGCAAATAGTAACGACCCAGCCGGTCGTTTTGAGAATTTACACTTTCCTTGGTAGTTTATAGACATGAATAGCTCCGTATGATGTATTATGACTTATATGAATCGTCGGTTTTGACTTTCAGGTTATTCAGAATCGAATTGGAAGAATGGATTTCATTGTTGAAACTTTAAATTGGGAGAGTTGATCAAGTTTGACCTTTTGTGAATTTGAACCCAGAACAGAGTTTTGATGGTTCTGGTAGGTCCGTTGGGTGATTTTGGACTTAGGAGCACGTCTGGATTGTGATTTGGAGGTCCGTAGTGGAATTTGGCTTAAAATGGTGAAAGTTGAATTTTTGGAAAGTTTGACCGGGAGTGGACTTTTTGATATCGGATTCGGATTGTGATTTACGGGAATTGGAATAGGTTCGTTATGTCATTTTGGACTTATGTGCAAAATATGAGGTCAATCAGATGTGATTTGATATGTTTCGGCATCGGTTGTGGAAGTTTGAAGTTCAAAGTTCATAGATTTCGATTTGTGGTGTGATTCATCGTTTTGATGTTGTTATGTATGTTTTGAGGCCTCGAGTAGGTCTGTATTGTGTTATGGAACTAGTTGGTATGTTCGGACGGGGTCCCGAGGGGCTCGGTTGAATTTCGGATGTAGTTCGGATCATTTCAAATGGCTTTGCATTGCTAGTTTTTCTGCTTTTACCTGTTGCTTCTGGTGTTCTTCGCGATCGCGAAGGTGTAGCCACGATCGCGAAAGGTGTTTGGTCAGTGGAGCTATTTGTTCTTCGCGTTCGCGCTTCTGAGGTTCCGTTCGCACTGGGTTGAAGATTTTTATCTTCGCGTCCAATTCCATTGCTATGCGTTCGCTTAGTGTTGAGGTTTGGCAGCTAGGATTTGGAGAATTCTACAACGGGATCACGAAAGGTGAGTCGCGTTCGCGAAGTTTTGCATCAGTGGTCATCGCGTTCGTGTGGGGTGTATCGCGAACGCGTAGTGCTTTTGGTGGCAGTCTATTTTTGTTCATCGCGAACGCAATGGACTTCCCGCATTCGCGTAAGAGGATGCCTGGGTAGAAGTATAAAGTACTTTATTTTAGGGGTTTCGGCCATTTTTGCATTTTTGGAGCTATGGAGCTCGGATTGAGGCGATTCTTGAGGAAATTTTCACCATGTAAATTTGGGTAAGTGTTATCTACTCATTTTTGATTTTATATCATGAATCTATCTTCGTTTTTGGCATTTGATTGAGGGTTCCAAAAAAGAAATTTGGGGGTTTTAGCCTAGAGTTTCATAAAGTTAATTTTTGATTTTGGAACATCGATTCGGAGTCGGATTTGAGTAAAATTAGTATGGCTGGACTCGTAATTGAATAAGTTGTCGGAGTTTGTGAGTTTTGTCAGGTTCCGAGGTGTGGGCCCGGGTTGGATGTTTTGGCCGATTTTGGGCTTTTGATTAAAGATTCGACCTTTTTCATTTGGAATTGTTTGCTTGGGCTTTATTTGATATATCTGAGTTGATTTTGGCTAGTTTTGAGCCGTTCGGAGGTCGCTATGCGCTAGATGGAATATTTGGAGCATCGCTTGGCTTGTTCGGTATTGGAATTGGTTTGTTCGAGGTAAGTAATACTTCTAAACTTTCTGCTGAGGGTATGAAACCCCGAATTACATGTTATATGTTAGAAACCATGTCTAGGCTATGTGCTTACTCTGTTGGGACCCATTGAGGTCGTTACTACGGTTGAGTTATTTTCTTACATTCCAATTTCATACTCAGTCATGTTCATTCATTTCATATCATACCTCAGTCTCTGTTGCTACATACTGATACATCACATCATTATTTTGGGCTGATATTTCATGACATTGAGAGGCCGAGAGACTGGAGAGATTGATGACTGAGTGAGGCCGAGGGTTTGATTGTGAGATACTATATTATAGCACGTGAGTTGTCCGTGCGGATCCAGATGTTATATTTTAGCACGTGAGTTGTCCGTACAACATATGAGTTGTCCGTGCGGATCCAGATATTTATACAATAGCATGTGAGTTGTCCGTGTAACGTGTGAGTTATCCGTACGGATCCAGATATTGATACTATAACACGTGAGTTGTCTGTGCGGATTATAGCGTTTGGGCTGTAGGAGCCCCTCCGGAGTCTGTACACACCCCCAGTGAGCGTAGGTACCTACTGAGTGCGAGTGCCGAGTGCTGAGTGATTGGGAGGAATGAGTGACTGTGAGGACTGAGTGATTGGGAGGACTAAGTGCCTGTGAGGATTGAGTGATTGGGAGGACTGAGAAATTGGGAGGATTGAGTGAATTGATACTCTGAGAGTATGCATATGGTCGTTATCACTGATTTGCATCGCATTTAACATGCACACTTGACATACAGACAGAGAGATGCTTTTTTTCTCATTCTGTATAGTATCATGTCATTTATGACTTCTAATACATTTTGACATATGGGCATAGAAAGACATCTTACACGTGCTATCTGAAAGGAAAATGAAACATCTTATTTATTTTTGAAAGGATTTTTGGAAAAAATCACAGTTTTCAAACTTACTCATATTTTTGGCAAATTTCGGTAAAAGATTTGAGTTTTCACTTAAATACTTGAAAAACACGCCTACTTTTCTGGAACTGTGAATGAGCTGAGCATTTTATTTCTGAGATACTCCTTTTATTACTTGTACTATGCTGTTATGGATTGTTGTGGGATATTGCTATTGGTCCCGCCCTTTGTTCTAGCTCGTCACTATTTTCAACCTAAGGTTAGGTTTGTTACTTATTGAGTACATGGGGTCGGTTGTACTCATATTACACTTCTGCACCTTGCGTGTAGATATTGACTGCTGACATTGCTGTGATCGACGAGAGCCAAATTTGAAGATGTACCTACGTTCAGGTTGTAGCCGGCTGCCTCTTGTTCATGGTAGCCTTAGATCTATAAAACTCTGTTTATGTACTCTTCAAACAAATGATGTATTTACTTCATTTCAGCTTTGTAAAGTATATTCTTAGAATCGCATGATTTGTACTACCAGTCCTTGGGGAATGTATCAGATTCAGATATTTCTTTACTTAATCACTTTATTAGTTATTATTAGAATTGATTAGTGGTTAATTAGATTACATGATAGGTTGGGTTAGGTGCCATCACGACTAGGTGGATTTCGGGTTGTGACAAGTTGGTATCAGAGCCCTAGGTTCAGAGGTTCTACTAGTCATAAGCAAGTGTCTAGTAGAGTCTTGCGGATCGGTATAATGACGTCCATACCTATCTTCGAGATGCTACAGGGCATTTAGGATATATACTTCCCATCTTTCTTTCCTTATCCTGCAAAATTGATTTAGCTTGAGACATAACTCTTTGAATGCATTCACATGCGCACACGAGCGAGATGTGATTTATGTTTGCTGATGATGGGCCAGACTAGAGGACTGGAGGCCAGGTTTTGACTGTAGCTGGAGCACAAAGATTTTGATTCTGTGAGCATGTGCTTTTGGATTTATACGTCCGGTAGTATTCCTATAAGTGGAATTTGTGGCTCAACGAGCGGTAGAATGTCTTTGTGATGAGTATGATGTGACTATGGGATATGTTAAGACGATTTGAATGCGACGAGAAGTTTTTCCTTGAAATGTAAAGGAGGGGTCATTGGGTGCTTGATTTTCATTTTGATGTGACGTACAGTCTCGAGTATGAGTGCATTGAATGATCCTTTCTGATGCTTAATGCTAGAACGAAATAGGTTCTCATGTCTTGTTGTCGAGATCATACTCGGGGAGATTAAATGATTGCTTAGTAGTTGTGGCTGTGAAAGGGTATCAAGAGATGTTAGTTTGAGGTTAATCGGGTGGTTTATAACCTGCGAGGTAATCTACGGATGTGTAATTTTTATAATGTTGTTTCTTTTCTACCAGTGGGGTATATATGTTGCAATTTGAGTTTAGATCGGTTGTAACAGTAGACCTGACTATCACGAGGATGAATGCGAGATTTGCAGATGATTTGAGGTATTATATGGTTTGTGTTACATGAGCTTATGAAGGATTTAGTTAAATTTCAGTACGGGATTTTGGCAATAATAGAGTATGGGCATTGTGAGTTATTGTGTGTTTTGATCTATGGCTTTGAGCCAAGTGGGGGAGTCTGCTATCGACGAGCTGATTGCGCGATTATGTGTTGTATTGGTTTCAGTTTGAGGTATACTGTTGAATCAGTTATGACTATAGGGGTTGAGATTAAGGATGACTCGAGTAAGGGGTTTTTTGGATACAGGTTATAATACACTCTATGGGTATATGGGAATCATGGAATGATTGAGTGGTTATTCGTCACGGATGTAGTGTGCATGGAGTAAGAATTTGCTTGGTCGCATTAAGGTGGGGTTAATCCTTTGGGTGTCGTCGTGCCAATGGGGCACCAGTCGTTTGGACCATTTAGGGCGGTGCAATTGAGATTTGACCAGAGTGGATGACTCTCGATAATGGTTCTAATTGATTCAAGAATTATGTATAGCGATTGAGAATTTCGGATTAGTATATGGCTAGGATCTGATATTTGCATTGGACGGTGTCGAGACTTGTGGAATGTTTATATCATTGTGGATTATGAATTTCAATATCAAGAAGGTGAAGGAAACAGTTTTAGGTTCACATAAGGTCTCTTTAGAATGGGTGTCTCGGTTGTGGTACTTTGGGGGTGCTTAAGAGGGAAGTCGGCGGCTTATGGGCCTTAGGGCGTTGTGGTTTTATACTAGGGTCTCTTGTGTGGTGAGTTTTGGTTGAGGATCGTGGTATTATGGCGAGGAGAACTATCAATTTGAAGGTAATTCGGAAAGAACTCGGAGATTTAGGACAACTTGGTAGTAGGTTGGATCAGCACAGTAATAGATATAATCGGTTCTTTGGGTACTTATGATGTGGCTAGTCTCTACAGGTATTTTGTGGCAATGCTCTTGGGTTTTGGCGACCTGCGTGGCTGGGTTGAGTTAGAGAGATTTGGTTCTGATAACTTGGTTATGTGCAAATGGACTTCGAAGGGTTCTCAATGGTTTCTACCACGGTTCGAGGAGTATATTTCCTACTAGCGTAAGGAGCATGTGGTGTATAGTGATTTTCTCCTAGATGAAATCAAATGGAAAGTACTTGGCTAATTAAGTATATAGTTGCTTGTGGCTCGGAGTGGACTATGAAGTTCTCATATTTTTCATATTATGGCATAGTATATGCGGTGTGTTGTGTGGGATTGAGATTTACATGAGTGAGATCACAATTCAGTTTTGAAGGGAAGGTCATAAAATTCTTAGGCATCATGGACGGTTTCAGATGACTAGGTAAATGATATTACTATTTGGTATGGCTTGATGAGAGTATACATTTTAGAAGGGGCAACATTTTTTAATTTATAAATACTTCACTGGTACTGCGGCACTCTCTTGGTTGATCCACTGCGGATGTTCAAATTTTTCTATGGGGCACGGAAGAATTTTAGAAGTATTCCCTGTGGCATGATCGTGTATGAGATATGTGTTAGACATTCGGGCGGTGGAGATGGAATCAGAAATGGTGATTCGTGTGTTCTATGGATTTGGAAACTAGGAGTTTTCAGGAGAAGATTGTTTCGTGGTTGTGGCTGTGAAGTTGTGGCCAGAGCTAGCCAGATGATAGTTAGTGTTATGATTCAGTCATTATGGACCTTTGGAGGGTTATTTATCTATTTGTGGGTGCCTGGAGTTGATTTGGGGGTCCATTAGTAGGCCCAATTAGGATGTGTTTTCTACACCGAGCCGGATTAGGCGGCTCCATACTGATATTGTTGAGGGATGTGCCATTCGGTTGTTGTTGAGCTTATTCGTGTTCTGAAAGGATCTGTGAGCTACTCATCTATGCTACGAAGAGTTGTGATTCGTTAGCTATAAGCACACCTAGTGCGGTTCTATTTGGGCTTTATAGTGGAATTTGAGCGAGATGAGTAATTGGGTATTGCATGGTTGATGGCGTATGGGTTATGTTCTTCCGGGTTTTATGTGGCATTGTGTCATCTGCTTCTCCATAGTTATGGTAATGCACTTTGAGTACTTGATGTCGGATTGCGCGTGGTTATTGATTTTGAGCATGGTGGCTGAGGTATTTCATATGGATCAGTGTTTGGATGGGGTCACGCATTGCAGCGGAATTATGTTGAGATATGATCCCTTGTGTTATATTCGTGTGTTTTGGTTCTACGGTATGTGATAGGTTCTTAGCATTGCATTGTGGTGGTACTTGTTGAGCTTGCGGGACAGTTCTCTCGCCTGAGTCATTTTTCCATGATTGAATACATTTGTAATGTTGCTTATTAGTGCACGGATTGCACGGGTTGCGATTTTAGATTGTATGGGTATGGCATGTCACTAAAGTAGTCGTGTTGGATGAGATGAGGTCACTGGACCTAGAATGGATATTGTCGGAATGGATTACAGCATGGTTGGAAGGATGATATCGAAAGTCAGCTTAGAAACTTGCTATAGTTCTTGTCGAAGGAGAGGGAGCTCCATGACCGGTGGATCTGATGAATGGTTACGAGTTTCTGCGGGTTTCTTTCATCATCGGTAGTGTACAAAGATTTTAGAATGGAGTGTTGTTTGATATGAGGTTTATTAACGGCATTGGGTTGTTTTGAGCAGCTACTGTGATTAGAAATTATTGCTACGAGTATCTATGTTATGTGATATATCATGCAATTGTATCTTGGGTTATGGTTGTGGCTTGGTACAACTTGTTAAGACTTATATAGGGTGTAAGTTGCGAGATTCAGATCTTATAAGAAATTCCGAATGTTGGAAATTGGATTCTAAGGCTTGTGGGCTAGGTTGAATTGAGAAATTTTAGTTATGTTATGTTATCGAACCTATATGCGATAGGGTGACGTGGGATCACTCCCGGGTATGTGCATGGTAAGGTTACACGGTGGTTTGATGACTTTGAGAACAACTCTGGACATGTTCGAGGATGAACATATGTTTAAGTGGCGGAGAATGTAATGACCCAACCAGTCGTTTTGAGCATTTGCACTTCGCTCGGTAGTTTATGGGCATGAGTAGCTCCGTATGATGTATTATGACTTATGTGAATCGTTGGCTTTGATTTTCAGGTTATTCGGAATCGAATTGGAAGAATGGATTTCATTGTTGAAGCTTTAAATTGGGAGAGTTGGCCAAGTTTGAATTTTTGTGAATTTGAACCCGGAACGGAGTTTTAATGGTTTCGGTAGGTCTGTTGGGTGATTTTGGATTTTGGAGTGCCTCTGGATTGTGATTTGGAGGTCCGTAGTGGAATTTGGCTTGAAATGGCGAAAGTTGGATTTTTGAAAAGTTTGACCGGGAGTGGACTTTTTGATATCAGATTCGGATTGTGATTTCCGGGAATTAGAATAGCTTCGCTATGTCATTTGGGACTTGTGTGCAAAAGTTGATGTCAATCGGACATGAATTGATAGGTTTCGGCATCGGTTGTGGAAGTTTGAAGTTCAAAGTTCATAGATTTCGATTTGAGGTGTAATTCGTTATTTTGATGTTGTTATGTGTGTTTTGAGGCCTCAAGTAGGTCCGTATTGTGTTATGGAACTTTTTAGTATGTTCGGATGGGGTCCCGAGGGGCTCGGTTGAATTTCGGACGTAGTTCGGATCATTTCAAATGGCTTTGCATTGCTGGTTTTTCTGCTCTTACCTGTTGCTTCTGGCATTCTTCGTGATCGCGGAGGTGTAGCTGCGATCGCGAAAAGATTTGGTCAGTCGAGCTATTTGTTCTTCGCGTTCGCGCTTCTGAGGTTGCGTTCGCACAGGGTTGAAGATTTCTGTCTTCGTGTCCGCGTCCATTGCTATGCGTTCGTGTGGTGTTGAGGTTTGGCAGCTGGGAGTTGGAGAATTCTTCAACGCGATCGTGAAAGGTGAGTCGCGTTTGCGAAGCTTTGCATGAGTGGTCATCGCATGCGCATGGGGTGTATCGCGAACGCATAATGCTTTTGGTGGAAGTGTATTTTTGTTCATCGCGAACGCGATAGACTTCCCGCATTCGCGTAAGAGGATGCCTGGGCAGAAGTACAAAGTACTTTATTTCGGGGGTTTCGGCCATTTTTGCATTTTTGGAGCTATGGAGCTCGGATTGAGGGGATTCTGGAGGCAATTTTCAGCATGTGAACTGGGTAAGTGTTCTCTACTCATTTTTGATTTTATATCATGAATCTATCTTTGTTTTCGGCATTTGATTGAAGGTTCCAAAAGAGAAATTTAGGGGTTTTAGCCTAAAGTTTCATAAAGTTAATTTTTGAGTTTTGAATATCGATTCGGAGTCGGATTTGAGTGAAATTAGTATGGTTGGACTCGTAATTAAATGGGTAGTCGGAGTTTATGAGTTTTGTCGTATTCCGAGGTGCGGGCCCGGGTTGAACGTTTTGACCGATTTTGGACTTTTGATTAAAGATTCGATCTTTTTTATTTGTAATTGTTTCCTTTGGCTTTATTTGATGTATTTGAGTTGCTTTTGGGTAGTTTTGAGCCGTTCGAAGGTCTCTACGCGCTAGATGGTATTTTTGGAGCATCGCTTGGCTTGTTTGGTATTGGAATTAGCTTGTTTGAGGTAAGTAACACTTCTAAACTTTGTGTTGAGGGTATGAAACCCCGAATTACGTGTTATATGATTGGTGTTGAGGGGACGCACATACTAGGTGATGGACGTGTGGGCGTGCACCGTGTAAGTTGCAATTCCATTATTTCAGTGGTACTGTGTAGCTACCTGATCATATCTGTAACCATGAAATGCACGTACTAGAGCTATTGAGCTGTGATTCATGTTAGAAACCATGTCTAGGCTACATGCTTACTCTGTTGGGACCTATTGAGGTCGTTACTGCTGTTGAGTTATTTGCTTACATTGCAATTTCATACTCAGTAATTGTCACGCCCCAAAACCGAGGAGCGCGACCGGCGCTCAACCGAGTGAAGCCGACTAAGCAAGCCTGTTAGATTTCATTCTACCCAAATTCATTCGTGAATAAAGAGGAGATGTACTCCGTTAATCAAATACTGAAGAGATTTCATAAACCGCTTCCATTTCATTCCCATTAACAACATCATTCAATATTTCCAAAATAGTACGAGTTTATAGATTTAATGAAAAACATGTTGCCAAATACCAACAGTTCTAATCCAATTCCCGATATCAAATACAACCCATAACCTGTCTACGGAGCCTCTAAGTACAACTAAAGAGTAATATGAAAATGCCGGCAACAAGGCCCCGGCTATACCTCAACCACAAAGTACATGAGAAACAAAAGATATATGACCCTGAAATGAAGTGGGGCTCACCAAATCAGCTGAAAGGTGTGTACTGCTATCACTGATCAATGCCACCTGCTGTAGAACCACCTGCATCCATTAAAGATGCAGCGCCCCCGGCAAAAGGGACGTTAGTACTGTCGAATAGTACTAGTATGTATAGCTAGAAATCCCCTTTCAAAATAGAATGCCATATGATCTATACGTGGAACACATAATATAATGTAATTGAAACAACCTGTACAAACAAGGAAAACAAAAGGGGCACCTATTGTATGTATTAATAATGTGTCTCATTAGACCGTCCTTAGTGTTCACATACCATATTATACACTTATGCGTTTCATAGACCGTCCATAGTGCTTATTCATACCGTACATCTATACCTCTTATACACAATGCACCTATGCGTTTCATAGACCGTCCACAGGATTTCATATCACAATGGATTTCATAACACAATGTACCTATGTGTTCATAGACCGTCCGCAGGATTTCATATCACAATGTACCTATGCGTTCATAGATCGTCCGCATGATTTCATAACACAATGTACCTATGCGTTCATAGACCGTCCACAGGATTTCATAACACAATGTACCTATGCGTTTCATAACACATTGGAAACAAAAGTACAAATACGTACATCTCATAACCTTTCACACCACATATCACCTAATCCGTACTTTTAACCACTTACAACATTATTATTTTATTGGCTCTCTTGGCCATACATATGATTCTTTATTCATGGAGCAATGGCCGTATTTCATATTCTACACTTTCATTTCTTCCCTTTCATAGATCATCATCATAATGATCAACAAGTAGAATATTCTGGAAATCACAACTTTAAATTCATTAGTAATGAAGGCTTTAAACACAATCGATTTCTTTCCAATAAATGGAGTAAAATGATTGAAAATCAAAGTACAAGTTAAAATCATACACAATTTCTACTCATGAATATGTAAGAACGCAAAACATATTGAAAATTACTTACAAAACATAGCATTAGCTAAAACAGCCACATATAGGCATCATTTGAGTTCATAAACTTTTAGCCGATTATATTGTCGAAGTCAATTTGGGAATAGTTGAGTCAAAGCTCATTTCATAATCTTTCTCACATTATTTCATTTCATTGGCACCATTGGTCACAAGTATAACTTTCACTATTGGCACGTTGGCCACACTTTATATTTTCAATTTACTGATTTCACTTCCAACCATCTTTATAGGTTATCAACAATAAGACATTCCCAATCAAGACTTTAGGTACACATATGAGCAATTAAGAATCTTAAGAATATTGAGATTTTCTCACACAATTTGGCATACTAGCTTTCATTTGAAATACGATTCAAGCCACCCTAGTTTAATACACAACCCATACTTTGAAACTCACGGAAACATTATGGAATTCAATTCCAAGAGAGAAATTTTAGCCAACATACCTCAATTGAGCTTTCCTTAAATTACTACAATGTTCCAAAAATACTAGCAATCCCAATCTATTTGAAACATAACAAAATTGAACCATAATTAGGAAGATATTCATGGTCTCAGCTCATTTGAGTATTTTATGAAACACTAAGTGTGGATTAAGGTTCAAGGTTCTTTTATGGAGGATTTCATCATCCCACAACCCAATTTTTACCATTTTTAGCTCAACAGTCTTTCTACACCCTTTGATAACACATGCATGTAAAATAAACAACCCTCTTGCCCAGAAATTATCTTTCTTATTACCCATTTCTAGACAAAATACGAAATTGAGGGTTAGGGTGTGGAATATGAAGACATGGTGAATTTTCCTCCTTAATCTTGCAAAACTTAAGCAAGAATTGAAGAATCAATTATTGAGGAACACCTTCTCACTGTAGGGTACTCTCCCTCACTCTAAAATATCAGATTATACCTCAAAAATGACCCAAAGAGTGTATTTAATAAAATAGGGTCGGGTTTTAAAAATCCAAAAATGAAGCTCTGGAACAGGTTCTGCGGTCGCATATGCGACTGCATAATGGTTATGCGGACTGCATATCGATCACATAATTAGTGTCCAAAATGACCAAAAATATGCCTGAGTCTGCGGTCCGCATAATTGTTCTGCGGTCGCATAGTACACCGCATAACAGTTATGCGGTCGCATAGTCTACCGCATAATTGCTTCCAACCGACTCAATTAACTGCCTCACTCTGCGGCCATTATGCGGTCCGCAGAGTGATTCTGCGGTCGCATAATGGACCGCAGAAATGTACTTTTCCGCCAAATATTTTCCTTTACTTTTCCGTGCATTGTTCAGCCCAAAAGGTCCGAGCCGCAGCGAGCAAGCTCGCCGCAAAGAATTTCTACAATCCTCAAACACGTAATCTTAGTCCGGTACCATGAAATATTATTTTCTTTGCAAATTTTACCGAGCTTTACACTTAAGTTCTTCAAAATTTTTCGGGGTATTACAGTAATGTTCATTAATTTTATATAATACCTCAGTCTCTGTTGCTACATAATGATACATCACATCATTATTTTGGGCTGATATTTCATGACATTGAGAGCCCGAGAGACTGGAGAGATTGATGATTGAGTGAGGCCGAGAGCCTGATTGTGAGATACTATATTATAGCACGTGAGTTGTCCGTGCGAATCCAGATGTTATATTATAGCACGTGAGTTATCCGTGCAGCACGTGAGTTGTCCGTGCTGATCCAGATATTGATCCTATAGCACGTGAGTTGTCCGTGCAACACGTGAGTTGTCCGTGCAGCACGTGAGTTTTCCGTGCGGATTATAGCGCTTGGGCTTTAGTAGCCCCTCCGGAGTCTATACATACCCACAGTGAGCGCAGGTACCTACTGAGTGCGAGTGTCATGTGCCGAGTGCTGAGTGATTGGGAGGACTGAGTGACTGTGAGGACTGAGTGATTGGGAGGACTGAGTGACTGTGAGGATTTAGTGATTGGGAGGACTGAGTGACTGGGAGGATAGAGTGAATTGATACTTTGAGAGTATACATATGGTCTTTATCACTAACTTGCATCGTATTTGACATGCACACTTGACGTACAGGCATAGAGATGTATTTTTTCTCATGCTGTATAGTATCATGTCATTTATGACTTCTCATACATTTTGACATATGGGCATAGAGAGACATCTTACACGTGCTATCTGAAAGAAAAATGAAATATTTTATTTATTGTTGAAAAGATTTTTGGGAAAAATCACAGTTTTCAAACTTACTCATATTTGTGGCATATTTCGGTAAAAGATTTGAGTTTTCACTGAAATACTTGAAAAGCACGCCTACTTTTCTGGAACTGTGAACGAACTGAGCATTTTATTTCTGAGATACTCATTTTATTACTTGTACTATGCTGTTATGAATTGTTGTAGGATATTGGTATTGGACCCGACCTTTATTCTAGCTCGTCACTTCTTTAAACCTAAGGTTAGGTTTGTTACTTATTGAGTACATGGGGTCGGTTGTACCCATACTACACTTCTACACCTTGCGTGCAGATATTGACTGCTGACGTTGATGTGATCGACGGGAGCTAGAATTGAAGATGTACCTGCGTTCCGGCTGTAGCTGCCTATTGTTCATGGCACCCTTAGATCTATAAACTCTATTTATGTACTCTTCAAATAGATGATATATTTACTTCATTTCAGTTTTGTAAACTCTATTCTTAGTAGATCATGATTTGTACTACCAGTACTTGGGGAATATATCAGATTCAGATATTTCTTTACTTAATTGCTTTATTAATTGTTATTAGAATTGATTAGTGGTTAATTGGTTTACCTAACGGGTTGGGTTAGATGCCATCACGACTAGGTGTATTTCGAGTCGTGTCACAAATAAAGTAAACCATATGCATGTGTAAAATGTGCCACAAATAAAAGGTTAATATTTATTATTCTCTTTCTTTCCCTCCTCAGGTTCAGTAGCGTTACTATTTTTCTTTCAAGGCGTTTATTGATATTTTTTCATTTATGTACTTCTTTTATGATTCTGACTTCTTTGTGCAAGTATAACCTTTGCTTGCTGAATGTGGCAGTTAATTATAAGTAAATTAGGTTCCTTCTTGTTTTCCTCTTAATTATCAATCATGGCGGAAGAATAGTGGAATGCATTGTCCTTTAGTATACAATGGGGTAGAAGAAAGTTTTAGTAAGGAAAGCGAACATAAGGTTGCTTTACCTATAAAATATGGTTTAATTTTTGGATAGAAATAATTGGAATTCGTATATACCTTTCTCTTCAGTTTGTATCCTTCTCCAACTTCTTCTTCCCTCCCAAAAAAAAGAAAATAAAATCAGCTCGGAGGAGAGCGCACAAGGTATTACATGTGCGTCACGTCAAACTTTCTAGAAGCTCAGCCTATGATATGAGGTATGGTAGTAGGAGCGTTAAGATTCACAAAATCTCAGAGAAGTCAACCGATAAATAATATTTGCTATTTGGACTAGGCTTGTAGTTTGTGTTAATGTGAAATCGATCAATGTAGAATACATGGTATAAGAAAGCAAGTTTACATCTTTGAGAAATTGGAATAATTTCGGAGAACATTAAATAGAGTATTAGGTAATTTGGGTTTGGGACATATATGCTTTAAAAATTGAAATGCAAGAATATAATTTACAAGAAATAAGATAAGCTAATAATTAGGAAGAAACAATTTACCTTTCTTGGGAGATCGAAAAGGTTTCCCATGTTTGAGTTTGTATGTTTTTTTTTCCAAAATCTATTATACATTACACATATATTTAATATATTTTTATCGTATTTGTACTGATAGATATGGATATACGTACAACACACGTGTCCAGAAACTAGTCAACTCAAAAGAATGAACTAACCTCTTTGTCAAAGCTTTTATTTTGGAAAAACAGTTTTTATCTAAAAGATGCATTTGTAAGCCCAACAAAAAATAATTTTTAAAAGAAATTTTTACCTTCCTATACACTATTTGAAACCTTATTATCCTCCCTACTCAAGTTTTAATTAATTACACGATCATATACAATTTAGTAATTATATACAAATAAGTTTTAAATGAGTATCCCTTTATATTAGAAATTGAATAAGGAATATCAGGCATTCCCTTATCCCTTTATACTTGCCCACTCTCTCTCTCCATCTCTCTCTCTATATATATCTATCTCTCTCTTTCTTCGTCTCTCTACTCTCCTCTGTTTTTTTCTACAATTTTTCTTCATTTGATGTTCTCTGTTTTTTTATGTTTTCTTGTTGTATAGAATTGTAATGACCCAACTTGTCGTTTTAAGAATTTACGCCTCGTTCAGTGACTTAAGATCTCGAGCAGCTTCGTAATATGTATTATGACCCGCGGGTGTGGTCGAGTTTGATTTTTGGAAGATTCGGGAATAAACTGAAAGAACAATTCTCATTTTTGAAGCTTAAATGAAAAGAGTTGACCAGAGCTGGACTTTTGAGTTAGCGACCCCGGAATAGAGTTTTGATAATTCCAATAGCTTTGTATGGTAATTTTGGACTTAGGAGTGTATCCGAAAATTTATTTGAAAGCCCGTAGTTAAATTAGGCTTGAAATGACGAAAATATGAAGTTTAAATTGGAAGTTTGAGCGGGGAGTGGATTTTTTGATATCGGGGTCGAAATCCAATTCTGAAAAATTTTCATAGGTCTGTTATGTCATTTATGACTTGTGTGCAAAATTTGAAGTCATTCCGGATTGATTTGATATGTTTCGGCACAAGATATTGAATTTGAAAGTTCAAAATTCATAAATTTTGATTTGAAGTGTGATTCGTCGGTTTGATGTTATTTGATGTGATTTGAGGCCTCGAGTAAGTCCATAATATATTTTGAGATTTGTTGGTATGTTCGGACGGGGTTCCGAGTAGCTCGGGTGAGTTTCGGGATGGTATCGGACCATTTCTAGGTCATTTTTAGTTGCTGGTTTTTTGCCACAGAGGTATGCATCACGATCATGGACAAACGGTTGCGAATAGCAATTTTGTCGTTTGGACACTGTGAATCGCGATCGCGGAAGCCTTTTCGCGATCGCGTAGAGCAAATCTCTATTACACTGATCCGACTTTGGAAGCTTATATCTCGCAATCTATGAGGAATTTGGAGATGATCCAAAAAAATAAAAGTTGTAGCCCTTTGTGTCTAGTTTTTAGAAAGGTAAACCATTTGTCATTTGGAGTTGTGTACAACAAGTTATGGTGGATACACTACAAGCTGTCTGGGAAGAGTTTGGAAATCTCTGTTGCACAGGGCTGACGTTGGAAGCTTATATCTAGCAATCTATAAGGAATGGGGAGATAATCAGCAAATGAAAGTTATAATTCTTGGTGTCTAGTTTTCAGAAAGTTAAACCATTTACAATTTGGAGTTTTGTACCAAACGTTATGACCATTATACTATAGGCTATCTGGAAGAGCTGGGCATTTGTTCTTCGCGATCGCGAAGCATTTTCCGTGATCGCGAAAGGCGAATTTTGAGCTGAGAAAAGTTGTGCTTCGCGATCGCGAAGCATTTTCTGCGATCGCGAAGAGTAAATACCTGGGCAGTAGCTATATTTTGAGGTTTCAGCTATTTTTAATATATTTGGAGTTATGGAGCTCGTATTAAAGTGATTTTTGATTAAAGTGTTTATATTTCATGAATCTATGATTATATTAATCATTTAATTCTGATTTGAATGGAAGAAATTAAGATTTTTGGCAAAATCTTCCAAAAATGAATTTAAGATTTGGAGGTCGAGTTATTATCGAAATTTGATAAAATTGGTATGGTTGAACTCGTATCGGAATGAGTGTTTGGATTTCATGACAATTACGTCGGGTTCCGAGAGGCGGGCCCCGCGCTGACTTTTGTTGACTTTTTAGAATAAAATTTTAAATCAGCGTTTTATTATCCGAAGGTCAACTCAAGCAAGAAGGCGATTTTGGAATATTTGAGCGGACCGGAGGTCAACTCAAGCAAGAAGGCGATTTTGGAATATTTGAGCGGACCGGAGGTCAACTCAAGCAAGAAGGCGATTTTGGAATATTGGCATAACTTTAAAAAGGTAAGTATCTTGCCTAACTTTGAGTAGGGGAATTACCCCTTAGGCATTGAGTCTTATGTGAAAATTGTGTGATTGGAAGCCGTGTACGCGAGGTGACGAGTACATACTCGGGCTTATATATATAAATTTTATTGGTTTTAGGCATTTTTATGTATTAAATTGGATAATTGTTGGCATTTAGTAAATTCTTGAATTATCATGCCTAATTCCTTATTTGTCGAGTTTGTATTTTATATAATAATTTGGTGTTATTGTCAGTTGAATTTTATGTGAATTCCGTGTGTTTGTTGATTTGATATTTTTCTTGGAATTAAATTCATGATAGAATTCTTATCTGCAAATATTTATTAAATAAGTTGAAATTGAAGAGTTAATATAATTATCAAGAATTTGGATTAATAAAGGTGTTGCTCTATATTGAGTATCTTTCATCTCTGTTGATTGTTTTGAGGTTTTATATACGTTGTGTGGAGCCTTGGGATATTTGTTGAGAAATTTATTGATTCTGCTACATATTTGAAATTTGGTTGTGGTTAGTGGAAAATTCTAATATGAATTGTTGTATTGTGTTGTGGTTTAAACACTCTCCTTATT